>CAMKVN010001014.1:0-21487 GCA_946474995.1 Funneliformis geosporum | reverse complement strand
ATTACAAATTTTTAGCTTCTAAGTAACATTACATTTTTTATTATATAATTAAAGATAAAACTTATTATAATATATTATATATTTATATAATTAATTTAAAAAAAAATTTTTAAAAAATATTAATTATTTATAAAAGTAAATCAGAAAAGAATTTTAGTAAATAAGCAGGCAAATTTGTCTGCAAAACCCTACAATCTAAGAGATAGTTTGCAAGAATTACTCATAAACAATATCAAAAGTTATCATTAAAATTATTAAGATCAATATTTTTTAGATTTTTGAATTAATATATTAAATAATCTATTAATTTAAAAGGAATATTTATCATTAAAGTAATAGGTTGTTAATATATAAAATGAATTGCATAATATTAAACCAATATTAAATACAAATTTTTTATTTTATATATTATGTTACATAAAATAAGTTTTAAAGTTAAACAATATATAGAAAGTTTACTAATAAAATAGAATTATGAAAATTTTTAATTTTTATTATATTTTTAATTTTTGATAATATTAGATTAAAATGTAAAAAAAATTAATTTTAGTCAACAATACTTTTTTTTTTAACAAACCTTTTATATAATAAAATTTTATTAAAAAAATTTAATTATTTTATAAAAAAAAATTAAACTTATAATAATAAAATATTTATTGATATATTTCTTATTTAAAAAGTTTTAAAAAAATATAAAAAACTGATTAATAATCAAATTTTAATAATATTTCTTAAATTTTATATACAACTTATTAATTATAAGTATTAAATTACTATTAAATTTGATATTTAATTTAAATAAAAATTTAATAGCTATTTTTTTTTTATTTTTATATATTTTTATTTTAAATTTAATATATTTATAAAATCTTAAAATTTTTTTATAGATTTGATTTCTATTTCTTAATTAAAATATAAAAGCTATCTGAATATAATTTATTATATTATTTTAATTTAATAAAGTATTTAAAATTTTAATAAAATTTTTTTTTAATATATTATTTTATTTAATTATTTTGCATAATAAGCAAATTATATATAATTTAAATCAAACTCTTTTTTATTAATACTTATTTAATATAATAATGAAAAAATATTAATTACATTTTAAGTGGATTTAAATGTCTATCTGCTAATACAGAATTTTTATTATAACAGAAAGAAACTTCAATTTCTTGAAATGGTTCCTTAAATGATATAACATATGAAGAATTTGCATCTTCAATCTTAATTACTTCTCTTAACCATTCACAAATTTTATTTAAGAAATTTAAGCAAATAGTTGCATCCCACATTTTATCTTTTCCTCTAACCATTCTTGGTATTTCTAAAGTTTTAAGTTCTTGTACTACACGTAAATTTCCATCATCATCTCTAAATCCAACAATTATTTTCGGTATTCCAATAAGAAAAGATTGTGCCCAGAATTTAATTAACTTAAATCTAAATTAAAAAAATCAAGTTTAATATTTTATTTTTAAAAAACTTATTTTAAAAAATCATTTGAATTACACACCTTTCGAATACAAAATTATCCCTTTCTTTTTCAATGATCTTAGAAGTTTTCAATTCAATATATCTATCAACTGGATTTTCAGGATATGGTGGTTTATTACTTATAATACAATCAACTTCTGCGCCCATTATTAATTTTTTTGTCCCCAATTTTGTATTTGCAACAGAACAATATTGTATATTCGTATTTACCACAGCATTTTTACGAGCTAATAATTCAGGATCATCTGGAGATTTAATTTCAGACGCAGGTACATTGATTGTACTTAATGCTTCAAATTTATATCCCCAATACCCCATTAATTTAGCTTTTTGAGTATTTCCGGCATTGTTTCGTCGCTTATATTCCGTTTCATGTTCTTCAATGAAGCTATAAATTCGATTTAACAAAAAGTTTAATATTTTGACGCGTGATATCAAAAGATAAATAATCGAGTAACCTACATTGTATTCTAGAATTTCAAAAATGGTGAAATAAAATTAAAAATTAAAATATAAAGAATTTTCTTAAACAAATAAACACATAAAGACACGATTATTCTAACATTATATAATGTTGCTCCTAATTCCCAGGGTTCATTCTTGTTATATGGAGCACATAGTAACTTTGTGAAAATTCCTCTCCAAGAGATCTAAGAGGAAAACTTAATACATTTAGAAAAAAAAAATAAATTATAAAAAATTCTAAAGCTTACGATATCAGCCTTTATTACATCCTCATTAGCACTAGTCCTTTTCAAATGAATCAACGCATCCAATAAAGAATGAATTGGTTCAGCTCCTTGATTTTCCCTTTGTATAAAGTTTTCATAGCCAGCTGATAAATTAAAATCCTTCTCCAAATTAGGAGGATAATAATATCTCTATAAAGAGCTTTAATAATTAATCTCTTCTTAGTAGAAGTATAATACAAGTTGTTTAAACTAATTTACCAGCTCTCTATCGTCCATATGTAATTGACGATTTTCGTCATAACTAAAACTCGTAATTTCGACAGGCTGTTTAAATTCAACACAGGTTGTATTAAATCTTTTAAGAGGATAGATAGGAAATTTATGAACATTAGGAACAGGATTAGCCGTCTTCATTTGCAACAACTTTTGATTCCTGTTAGAGTTGATAACTGATCTAAATATGAGATGAGAAAATTTTAGGTTGTTTCACAATAAACCGCAGCAATAAACTCGGCACGTGTCGAATTATTTTTTTCTGCATACGATTTAGACTAGCATTAACGCTATACAGCAACACATAGTATCAAGAAATGATCTTTGGTTCTTTTTATGTTGAATCAATTTATTTTTAAAAAAATTTATTTAAAAAAAAATTTAAAATAAAAAAAATAAATTATCATTTCAATATTTTATAGTAAAAGAGAATCCTCGCGTTTAATCGTCAGCACCACTCGCCTTCCAAGCACTCAGTATCAATTCAACGATCTGCGGAATTCCAACACCGTTTTTCACTTGAGTAAATAACGTTGGCCCATTCTCTCTATAAATAAAATATTTGCTATGAGAATGTAGATTACAAAGGATGTGATGGATATTATTTTTATTTTACCTCATTTTACGAGCATCTCTTTCCATCACGCCTAAATCAGCTCCAACGATTTCTGCTAAATCAGTTTTGTTTATGATTAAAAGATCTGACTGTGTAATGCCTGGTCCTCCTTTCCTTGGAATTTTGTCTCCTCCTGCCACGTCAATGACTGTATGAAAATAATGATGAATTAAATTTACGATGAAGAAATTCCGACGCGAATATCACGTGATTTAGCTTACCATAGATGATATAATCCGCCAACTCTCGAGAATAATTGGCTACACAATCATTTGTAAATTAGTATGGATAATTTTCTATTTCTATCCAATTTTTTTTTCTCAACACATACCAGCTAAATTATCACCCCCACTTTCAACAAGCAATAATTGAGCGTTGAATTTAACATGTAATTCTTCCAGAGCACCTAAATTAGCAGAGATATCTTCTCTAATAGCGGCGTGTGGACACCCGCCAGTTTCTATTGCACGAATACGTTCAGCTGGTAATGCATTATTTCGAACTAGGAATTCTGTATCCTCTTTAGTAAAAATATCATTTGTCACCGCTGCAACGGAATATTTTTCTCTCAGTGCCTTGCATAATGCTAACATTAATGCCGTCTTTCCTGATCCAACAGGACTTTATTAATAAATTGAAATGGAAATTAATTCAATTATCGGAAAATATAAATAGGATTCTTTATTTTTTTTTTTTTTTTTTGACTTACCCTCCAATTCCAACAGTAAAAGCCCGTTCTTTCCAGTTACGATTTCCGTATTTTGGTAATTCTCTTTCATTATATTTACCAGGATTATCTAATTGTTCATGAGTGTGTCCATGTTCTCCTACGCCATGATCGTGAGAATGTCCATGAACACTACCCTTTGCTGAAGTCATATGATCTTCAAATTGGCAAACCTCTTGTTCGGTAGCCATTTTTTATTAAAAAAAGATATTTCGAGGAAAAAAAATATGATTTTTACGGATATTAATTAATTTCTTTTTAAAAATAACCAGATATTTAAAACTTTTTACGCGAAACGAGCTTTGTTCAATGTGGGGGATCAACCAATTCGAATATCTTTCTGAAAAGTATAAATTATATATGTATGTAGATGCATACATTCCGAAATGAGGTGCCATAAATTTAACAAGATCAACTAAAATCTAACTGTTTATCATTATACACCGAGAGATCTTCCCACGAATTTTAAAATCTCGACCTTATCAGCGTTAGGGCACATGTGTTTGAAATTTCGATACAGTTAATTTACCTTTTCTTATAAAAATGACCGAAAATCGCATCGCATAATCGTCCTTTCTATTGGGGCGATAATCAGTTTAGTACCACAAATAAATTTATAATAAATTCATTTTCTTTTGAAAGGTTCTTTTTCACAAAAGTGTTTTTATATTTTTTCACTTTTTTTTAACGAAAACAGCAATAATGAGATTGGTACCAAGAGAATTAGATAAACTTGTTCTCCATCAAGTTGGCTATTTAGCTCAAAAACGCTTGGCTCGTGGAGTCAAGTTAAACCATACTGAAGCAGCAGCTTTAATTGCTTCACAATTAATTGAAATGATGAGAGATGGAACAAATACTGTTGCGCAATTAATGAATACGGGAAAGCAAATGTTGGGTAGACGTCATGTTCAGCCCGACGTTTTAGAAACGTTGGCTGAAGTTCAAGTGGAAGGAACATTTCCCGATGGATCTTATCTTGTAACCGTTCATGACCCAATTTCCTCTGATGATGGGAATCTAGAATTGGCTCTTTATGGAAGTTTCTTGCCAATACCTGATAATTCTAAATTTGCCTTATCAACTGTTAAAGCGAAGGCTGAAGATGCACCTGGTGCTCTCGTTGTTAAACCTGGTAAAATTGTTTTGAATGAAGGAAGAGCTAGAGCAAGCCTTAAAGTTGTGAATACTGGTGATAGACCCATTCAGGTAAGATACCATTATAACACGTGAATTCTGTTGGCCAATAGAAAATAAATCCGCAACTATTTACGTTAAAAATTGTTTTTCAATCCCATTTATCAATGATTAATAGGTTGGATCTCATTACCACTTCATTGAAACAAACCCTGCACTTAGTTTTGATAGATCTTTAGCTTATGGTAAAAGACTGGATATTCCAGCTGGTTCCGCAGTACGTTTCGAACCGGGTGAAACAAAAACCGTCACACTTGTCGAAATCGGTGGAAAAAAATGTATCACCGGAGGAAATAATATTGCTACCGGAATCGTTGATGCTTCGAAAATCGACAAAATTGTTAAAAACCTTATCGTTAAAGGCTTCAAACATGCTTCATTAACGGACAAATCATCATTAGCTTGTACTCCTTATTCAATGGATCGAAAAGCTTATGCTGATACTTATGGACCAACCGTTGGTGATCAATTAAGATTAGGAAATACCAACTTATGGTTAGAAATTGAAAAGGACTATACGATTTATGGTGATGAATGTAAATTCGGTGGTGGCAAAGTTTTAAGAGAAGGAATGGGTCAGGCTACTTCGATATCTTCTGATGAAGCTTTAGATTTGGTTATCACAAATGCTATTATTATTGATTATACTGGCATTGTTAAGGTGATTATCAATACGTTATAATTTTCTTAACCATTGATAATAAAATTTACTATTATCATTATATGTTTCAGGCCGATATTGGTATCAGGCATGGTATAATCGTTGGTATAGGTAAAGCTGGTAACCCTGATGTGATGGAAGGTGTCACTCCTGGTCTGATTGTTGGTCCTTCTACAGAAGCCCTTGCCGGTGAAGGTCATATATTTACGGCCGGTGCAATAGACGCTCACGTTCATTTCATTTGTCCACAACTTATTCCAGAGGTTTGATTTAAAAAAACTTCTTTCATCCTCTATATAATTCAATTACTCTTTAACCTTGATTCATTACATTCTGTAGGCTATCTCATCTGGTATTACGACTTTGGTGGGAGGAGGTACTGGTCCAAATACTGGTACAAATGCCACAACTTGTACACCAGGAAAATCACATATAGAGATGATGCTTACCGCTACCGATGATATCCCAATGAATTTTGCTTTCACTGGTAAAGGAAATGCATCAGACCCTCTTGCATTAAGTGAACAAATTAAGGCAGGTGCCGCAGGATTAAAATTACATGAGGATTGGGGTACAACTCCAGCAGCAATTGACACTTGCCTGAGCGTCGGTGATGAATTTGATGTACAAGTAAGTTTTCCGTGTCTCGTGTAAACATTATTTACAATAAAATTTAACATTAAAAATAAAATATATCAATAACAAACTTAGGTGACCATTCACACTGATACACTTAATGAGTCTGGTTTCGTGGAAAATTCAATTGCAGCCTTCAAAGACCGAACAATCCATGCATACCATTCTGAAGGTGCGGGAGGTGGTCATGCTCCAGATATTATTAAAGTTTGTGGTGAACCAAATATCATTCCATCATCAACAAATCCAACTCGACCCTTCACTGCAAATACGCTTGATGAGCACGTAGATATGTTGATGGTATGTCATCATTTAGATAAAAATATACCAGAAGACATAGCATTCGCAGAATCACGTATACGAGCTGAAACCATTGCAGCAGAAGATGTTTTACATGATCTTGGCGCTATTAGCATTATAAGTTCTGATTCTCAAGCTATGGGAAGAATTGGTGAAGTTGTATTAAGGACTTGGAAGACAGCTCATAAGATGAAATTACAACGAGGAAGATTAGGAGATGACAATGATGGTCCAGCCGATAATTTCAGAATAAAGAGATATATTGCCAAATACACCATTAATCCGTAAGTACAAATTTTTATATATATAATAGCATTTACATTTTTATTTACATTTTTATTTTCCCCTTTCACAATGATAATCATTATAGAGCTATAGCAACCGGCGTTAGTCATTTAATTGGATCTATAGAACTGGGAAAGGTTGCAGATTTAGTAATGTTTAATCCGGCATTCTTTGGATCAAAACCTGAAATTATTATTAAATCGGGTATAATTGTTTGGTCACAAATGGGAGATGCAAATGCATCAATTCCAACAACGCAACCTGTTATTTCAAGACCAATGTTTGGTCATTTCGCAAGTGCTGCAGCAAAGAATTCAATTTCTTTTGTTAGTCAAGTATCTATCAAAGAAGGAAATGTTCAAAAATATGGTTTGAAGAAACGTATTGAAGTAGTAAAGAAATGTAGGGGTATCGGTAAGAAAGATATGAAATTAAATGATTCTTTACCTAAAATTGAAGTTGATCCCGAAACTTATGTTGTAAAGGCAGATGGTGTTGTCTGTACTTGTGAACCTATTTCAAAATTACCTTTAACTCAAACTGTTTATTTATTTTAAAAAAAAAATTGTTCGACACGTTTCTAGTTTATTAAATTTAACATGCTTGTATTTATTTATATTGAATAAATATTTTTCGTTATTCATTAAAAAAATCTTTATTTGATTAAAACTTTTTTATAAATTTTATTATATAACTTTAAGTATTAATTAATTTATGAGCATAAAAAGTATGTTAATAGCTCCTTCCTTTGCGAAGAAGCAAATGTTTATACTATTCAGAAACATTACAGAAGATAAAATTTAAATATTATTAACTAGCCAGTTACTAACCGGTTATAATGGGATAATTATAATATGTATGTATATGATTTCAAGAAAATCTTGGATCGATCATTGATATCATACACATTTAAAAAATACAAAGGATTAAAAATTCTTTTTTCATAACCACGATAGCAATTAAGAGACCTGAGCAATAATTTAATAAACAAATAAAGAAACTCTAGGGATTTTAGGAAGTTTCATATAAATATATATATATTTGTTAAAGCCAAATTTAGCTACATAGATAATTATTATTGATCAAATACTATTCTCCTATTTTATTTAATATCTAACTCTTCATAAATGCCTTGTTCTTTCTGGTAATAAAAATGATTACGTATTTAGATAATTGGATAATTTTTTTTTACATGTATTGATGGTTATAAAAAAGATTATATTTTCTTATCAGAAAAAGTAAGATAAATGATTTTATTGTTAATATTAATAATATAGATGATTTAGAAAAAGGTAGTAGATTACTATTAGGAAATTATTCTTAAATATAAATATGTTGTTATACAAGTCAATTGCGAAATCTACTGACTGAAAATATACTTTAATATGTATAGTAAGGTTAGAGGTATTTGAAGAATAATGATTTAACTTAATAATTCTAAGAATTTTTTATTCACATTAGTAAAATTATAAACTTCTTCATAAAGATTAATTTTTGTTAAATAGAATAATTAATAATCAATGTATATCAATATATGTATTTAGAAATATATAATAATATATATAGAAAAGAATATAGGACAAAAAGGGGTTCTGAGACAAAATTCCAAATAGTACTTAAAAAGATTTCTGCCTACCTACGAATCAATTTTAGCTATATAAATCAATTTTCAAATTAAAACCTCTAGCGTAATTTGACTCAAATCTAAATGTTAATATCAAACTTAGCTAGGAATTAACCTGTTTGATACCAAGAATTACATTGTTTGATATAAACATTCTAGTCTGATTTTAATTCCAAATAATATATTAAAAAATTTTTACTATTCTGTTTGCTTTAGAAGAGGCCATTGAAAATCAAGAAACAAAGTAACGTGAATTGAACTGAGCCTAATATTGTAAACCCAATATGAATAATATTTTTTATGCTATTCTGCTTGCCTCTGGAGGGGCCATCAAAAATCAAGGAATAAAGTGTCATAAGTTGAGCTGGATCCAATCATGTAAGTCTAAAATGCATACCATATTTTAAGTCTCACCTCTAAGTTATACCTCTAAGTCATATCTTTTATCAGGTCTCATCTCTAAGTCACATTTCTAAAGGATAATAAATTTATAAACCAAAAGTTTATTAAGCAAGTTCTAGCATGCTAACAATTTCTTAATATACAGAAAACCTTTCAAACTCATTTTTTTTACAAAATCCTAGAACAAAAAAATACATCACTATATATATGCTAAGTCTTTCCTCTAAGTCGCACCTTTTATCAAGTCTAATCTTTAAGTCTTATCCTGCAATTTATTATAATATTGCATCACATAATATCCTTTAATATGTTTAGCATACCGCTTACAACTTGTACCAGTAGGTTTGTCATTTCTAGTCATTTAATATTGTTGACATCCTTAAAGTTGAGTACAAGCTTTATTACAAATCTTGTCAGAGTTATGAAAATAGTCGCAAGTATAAGATACCATCATTTATAATAGGAATGAAAAAATTTAATTAAATAAAATTATCTGCAATATAGAAAAGTGAACAGCAGATATACCTTCTTACATAATGAGTACACAAATTCAATTACCTGAAGCAAAACCAACCTCTCAGAAAGTCGAGCAAGCATTAATAAATGTAGTCAAAGTAGGACTCTATTACAGAAAGCCAAAGGATGACAAATTCATGTAAATTTATAAAGAAAAAATTAAAAAATTACGCTAAGCAGAAAATCTAGAAGAATATGTATTAAAAGAATTAGCACTTACAATATTTCCTAATGAGAATAAGTATAAGTCAATTATGAATGATTACAAAGATTGGTATAAAAAAGATCTTGAGATCCTTAACACAATTATAAAACTATATAAATTATATTATAAATTAGCTAAAGATCATTTTGTTAAGAAAGAGAAAATTGATGAAGAAGATTTTCTTAATTTGTAAGCACTCACTGGGAAGGCAATTCTGTATCATAAAAAATAGGCATTAATTCTTCTTGAACAAAAGATCTTTTAAGACGTTTGAGAATATAATCATCATTAACAATTAATCCAAAGGAGACTTCTTCTAGTCAGTATAAGACTGACTGATTTTTTTGCACCATAGATTAACAGATATGATAAATATGAGATGACCAATTTAAATCACCAGTATGACATCTTTCACCTTCTAAATCACTAGGATATAATAAATATCAAATAAAAACATCACCAAAAAGCTTCTCTTCATCAAAGCCTATAGGATCATTCTGAAAATACGAAGCCTTAGCCAAGACTCTTTTTTTTTTATTGCATCAACAGGAGAAATATCAGCTGACACATGATAGAATTATTAATATATTCAACAACTATAGGCAAATTCTTTACCCAAACTTAGGATATCTTATTTAAATATAAAATCAAAAGGTCAGAAGCATCTTGAGGTCAAAACAATTTTTTAGTTACAGCTAATTTCATAATTTATGGATCACTAATAAATTGCGACTGAATGTGACTGAAAATATTTTATAATAAAATTACTATAAAATATTGCGACTGAATGCAACTAAAAAATTATTAATGATCTATAAATTATGAAATTAGCTGTAAATCACCATTAAATTTTTCAACAATATCCATAATATGCTTAGATTTGGTTATTTGAATTTTTACACTATGATTTCTCATTAATTTCTCATAATCACCCCTAAACTCTGGATTCTTATCTGTTAAAAATGTTTCTGATTAAATAAGCAGTGTTACCTAAAAAATAAAACGTTTATTTTTAGATAAGAGGTTGAGTTCATTATATTATAAATTCTTAGTCGATTTGATGAAATATCCTTGATCACTGCTGCCATCTGTCATCAAAGATTATAAATTCATCGTGACCTTTTTAAGCTGAATCACATGGCGATTCATTTAAGTATAAAGACTTAATGAATCATGATAGAGGTAATACATAAGTAGGTTATACAAACATTACGAGAAATAAATAAAAGAATAATTTGTTAAAGAAAGTGTTTTATTAAAATATTATAACGTTATAAGTAATTGCATAATCATTAATACTAATTCTTCACGTTACATTACTTCTAGATTAATTACTTCTTTAGATCACCCCCTCTTTAATAATCCTAACTTGTCTTATTTATACATTTTGAATTGATTTAAAATTACAGAAATATTAGATAATTATTACATAAGGATTGCTTTTAGCTATCTAATCATTGCACAATTATTACTACATATTTCATTACATACTTACTACATCATAACTATATAAGAATAACTAATTCCCTAACTATAATTTAATATCTTTTCATAATTACTACATTTACTCCTAATTTTTAAATGTGGCATATTGTATCACATAATACTAATTTCATTAATCAACATTTCAATTTATGATTACATTTTTATTATAAGATCGTTTCTATAATTATGATGAATATTAATTATGCTTTTTGTATCACATTTCTGATTATGTGATTTGCTGTGCCTCATTTTCACTTGGGTAACAGCAGACACTCAGAATCATCATATTTCTTTTTAAGAGCTTGAGCTGAAGTTAAAATGTCTTTTCTATCTTTAACACTATATGCTCCAATAGGGATGGATACTTTATATATCGAAATCACATCCACAACATTAAGATAAAAAAGATAGGTAATCTGACCTACTTTATTATAAGGCATTAGAGAATATCTGCCTGATGAATTTTATTGGGAGTAGTAATAGAGCAAAAACTTGCTTGAGGAATATATTTCGGACGAGACATATAAAATCTAATAAATAGCTTGTCTCTCAAACCAATTACGCATTTCATTTAAGGTAAAATCAAACCCAGCTTTTAGAGAAGCTTCATACAATTTTTTCACAGTCCTCTGATAGCCTGAAGGCTGATAAAATAAATCTTTTGCAAATCAATAAATATATCTAAATTTCTGGCTTTACTTGAATCTATTTGTATAATAGGAATTAATGATATAGACCTGATTTATATCAAAATACTTGATACTAATAAAGAGTTACATAAAGAATTGGCAGATGAAATAATCTCAAATGATATTTCTAATAAAAAGCTTAAGACTCTTAATAAGAAGCTAGATGCATGCTATAAAACTATATCCTAGCAAGATTCTACAATCTTAGTTCATGAAGATGAAATAGTATCTCTGAAGACTAAAATCAAATCTCTTAAACAGCATCTTCAAAAAGTATTGTAGGATTTAAGATTTTAAAGTAACGTTAGTACTATTCAAAATATTAATATTTTAAGGCTAGAAGATAAGATTGAGCAACTTAAGACCTATATTTATGAAATAACTGATCCAAATCAGAAAAAAGTTTCAAATAATAAAGAAATATTAGATATGGATAACATAATACAAGTTATTTCAGATAGGTAATTTGAGGCTTTATCTTTTTTAGTAAGAATTTAGCTATATTTTGATAATACAGGAATTGATTTTTCAGATGATATAAGAGGACAATTTGATAGAGTTAGTACATGTTTAGCTAATATTATTACATATATCTAGTGATACCTGATGAAATTACCTTTTTTAATATGACAAAATTGACAAAACTGAAATAACGAAACTAGTTTTTTATTAATAACGCAATTATTTTACTTAATTGCTAAAATTTTATTTAACTTAATCTAAATTCCTTGAATTAAATATATTAAAAAATGTAATAATTTTATATTTATTCATATAAAAATATTAAAGAGACAAAACTTTTGACGAAATTACAATTTTTCAAAAAAAAGTTTAGTCAGGTATCACTACCTATATTCATTTAGTTCAAAGATATTGGTAAGATCAGAATATTGTAGTAAAACAAAGTATTCGACGAGCCAGAACTTTGCAAAAAGTCCAAGCTAAATCATAGAATGATAACTAAATGCTAACATAAGCTCTAAATAATAAAGCAAATGAGCGTTAGGTATTGTGGCTTAAGACTCAGAGAGCAGAAAGACGTAATCATATATTATTACAAGAAAACGTAAGCCTTCAGCTAATAAATCAAAGACATAAAGCTGAGGCTGACTTGGCAGAATTTAACTGAACCTGAGAATTTAATCGATATCAAAAATGGAAGGCTAGGGAAATAAATTCACAGCAAATTATTTTAAATCTACAAAATAATCTGCTTATTAATCCACCAAACATGGCAGAAGCTAGGCGTCAACTGATATATAATACAATAGCAACTATTTTTGCTAAACATGAATAATATACTGGGTAGGAATCTCCTGATGAGTACATAGACAAAATTTGGAATTCTATATCGTATTTAGAGGCAAATATGATAGCACTTGAAAATGCTAATGTGGGAGACTTTAATGATGCAATTAAATTGGGTCTTTTAAAATCCAAGTAAGGAGGAAAGTATATATCAGTTTCAGTAAATAATCCCTATGCAGGTGGTAATTCTATTAATTCTTTAGCTACCTTACGAGCATGAATGAGAGTAAAATATCAGCATGAAATAATAGGTAGTCAGTAAATAGCCTTTTAGAGATTAACTCAAGAAAGATTTTTAGCTAGCGATTCACCTGATACATATGAAAAAAGAATTAGACCTTTATTATTGGGTATTTCAGATAATGATGCACGAGTTTTAGGATTTCTTAAAGTCACTTATCAGGTAATCTTTTTACATGAATGAGAATAACTAATCCTGATGGTATAGATGCATTATTTACTCAATTAAAAGATTTATAGTTGGAACGAAATCCATGTGTAAATACAAGTCAAATAACTATACTATCATAACTAGAACTCTAACCAGTACTACCTACCTCTATTCAACCACAAAAAGATTTACAAGCTGAACATAAATTTATAGTTCGTCTTGCAAAGGATTTGGATTATTTAGGTGTAGCAATAGATATCTTAACCTTAAGATCATATATCTATGATGAACTTGGTAAAAAGTTAGGGTGAAAAGTAACTAATGTTAGAAGGAGTCCCTTCTTAGAGTTAGAGGTTAGAAATACAAATGCTACAAAGAAAGCTGTTAGAAATGTAATACAAAAAGTACCAGTTAAATGAATTGTTTCTTAAAAAGTTGTTCGTCTTTGCTCAGTCTGTAGAAAGCCTAGCCATACAAAGATTAATTGCTCTGAAGTTAAGAGGACTAAAAAGGTTAATTATGTATACCAAAATGCTGAAAAAGATCCAGTTTCATAGGAATCCTCTGAAGACTCTGAAGAGTTTAAAATAGAATACATAGTTAAGGAGGAAGTTAAGAAGAATGATGAATATGTTGATGATAACGGATATACTTTAAACATCACTGACCGAAACTGCTATGCTGTAAAAAAAAGTAGAACGAAATGCAGTACCTATAAAAAAGACTCACAAGAAGGAATCCCCTACTTTCAAGTCTCGTAAAAAAGCAGAACCATCAGCATCTATAACTATAATTATAGATTATATTTTTCTAGTAGCCTTAAAATCTATATTATCATCAGTTGTATAACATATTCCTAAAGAAATTCTTAAGGAAGACTCTTAATATATTAATACAATATATCTTAAATTGAAAGATCAGATTCCGAATATGACTATGAAAGATGATACTGTCATGAAAAGGAAAAAGGTATGGGGTATGTTACAAATAAAATTATAGATGCTTTACATTCGCTAATCCAAGCCACAAATATAGAGCAAAAACCTCTTATTCAAGTCCTGATAGAAGAGAAGCCAGAATTAGATGACCCCATGAATGATATAATACCAGTATGTTCTAATACTTTAAACTATGCTATTAGGGCATATATACAACGTCATTCAGCTGAAAAAAATAACCAAATATATTGGCCAAAGCCTTTGGAAATAAATTTCTTTGAATAAAGGATGCTGATGATATTGCAACTATTTATTGCAAAATAAGGGGTTTGATAATTCCATACACAATAATAGATACAGATTCTGATTTTTCTATCTTTTCAGATAATATTGCTGAACTTATCAAAGAGTTTTTAGGTATTAAAATTAATAGGAAAATATTCATAGGCTTAATAGGATTGCAAGTCAATCTATATACATTGGTATTATAGATAATATTTCCATAATAATTGGTTCTAAAGAAAATACAGCCACTATCACAGATGAATTTTCTGTTATATCTGCGAAAAAATATTAGAATGAAAATGCTAAATCTTTAGTAATTCTTGGAATGCAATGGCAATATTGAGCGGGATGGGAGCCTTTAATAAAAGGAGAATTTAAAGCTATATATAATGAAAAACTATCACAATCCCCTTATCAATTCACAAATATTAGTGTAATATTTTTACTGTAGAAAAGAAATCAAAAACTATAAAAAAACTAGATGATCAGACATGTCAATATTGTGAAAAGGAGTTCCAATATTCCTCTATTCTTAAAAGACACTTAAAGTTAAAAAATATGTGCAGTAAACAGATTAGTCTAGCAAGTGATCAGGTTAGTCTAGCAAGTAATTGGATTAGTCCAACAAGTGATCAAATTAGTGAAAAAAATACTGTGCCTATTCAGCTATCTTTGATATGAAGTATTTAGAAGACTCGTATAAACACATAAGCAGAATGTATATTTTTTCAGATAGTAGGATCATCTGAAGTATCATCACGCCATCTATTCTACAAGTCTTAGGCATCCTTTTCATAAAAGCTAGTTAGTTAGTTTTATAGTGTCATCTATACAGCCAAAATTAATTTTTTGTATTCCTTTATTATAAGCAATAATTGTCTGATCCTTAGTATAGATAATATCATCCAATATCTTGATAGTCTTTTTGGTAAAAGTGAGATCTTTTTTTAGAGCATTTCTATCCTTTTTAATCTAAAAAATAGTAGTAGATAACTTACCAATTTCTTTATTTTTCTCAATCATGGCTTTTTCTAATGTAGAGATGCAAAATTTGAATTTTTCTCAATATTATTAGCCTGTAATTTATGCTGGTCTTCTAGTTGATGCTTAAGGAAATATGTCATCTGTTTCATATCTATCATGCATTTATTATATTCACCTTCAAGGTAATCCTTAAGAGCATCATAATCATATTTTAGATATTTGTGTTTTTCGTTAACCTGGATATCAATAGTATTTTTAATATTATTCTCCTTCTGTTTTAGTAAAGTCTCACGTTTCTCTAACTGTTTCTCAAATCCATTTAGACGTGATAATATATTAAAACTATCAGAGACAGTATTTGCTTTAATCTTAATCTTTTGGTAATTTTTTTTTCTAAAATATCTATTAACCTCCCTAGTAAGCAACTCCTTAATGTCTGAATAAATCTCTTTAACCTATTCCTCAGATAGTAGATTATTTTTGCGAGTTGTAAGTCGTAACTATACATCCTTTTTTACGAATGGGGGTAATATTTAAGCAAATCCTTATATTGATTATTGAAATCAGATTGTCTAAACATCCGCTTTACAGATATTAGTAACTGGAGAAATTCCCAGAAAAAAAATATTCCAGAAAGTCTAAAGTTTCCAAAAAGATTAGGTATTCTATAGCTTTCTAGCAAAACTTTCTTCTCATAAATTCAAAAAAAGAAAGCCTATCCCTAGAATTGTAAAAAGAAAATGCCAAGAATTGTGATGAAATATTTCTGCAAGCAAATACCTGATCTATCTGAATTTATTATACTAAATCCAATTAGTGGAAGTCGAGATATTATCCTTCAAAGCTCAGGTAAAAAAATATACTTTATATTAGGTTTTAACCAATCAGATCGCCTGAATATAACTGTGTGATCATATGACACTGAGCCTAAAGGAGTAGTATCACATGACCAAATTATATACATATTGCTTATGAATACTATTAGCCACCTTTGATTCTTAATCTGAATTGGATTCAGATGAATTTATTAGCTCTTTGTCAAGTTTTAAACCAGTTTGCTCTTCTACATAATTTCCTATCCAGTCTACAGTTCTTTCAAATCTTTTGAGCTAAGAATTAAGTTTATCCACTTTTATCATTAATGCTATAATTTCTCAATAAAAATACTGGATTTTTTATCAATTGCTGGAGACGCACTTGTATAATAATCGAGTTTTGCTAACTTTATTAGCTCTTTTACTATACCTTTCTTATACTTGTTATATATGCTATTAAATAATTGCTCTTGTTTGTTTTCTATTATAGAGAAGTATTCTGTAACCAAATATTTATTATACAATAAAAAAATATATAATAATAACACTTCTTTAGTCAAGACCTTTAGGAAATATAGAATATTTCTTTACTAATAGCTTATTGGAGTGAGCTGATTATGAGACATACATTCGTTTTGATATTTCTCTATAAGCTTGGCCCTTATAGCTCATTTTTCGGCTACTTTATAGGAGATACCATCTTTGATCATATTCTTATAAATCATATTGCGCTAATGCCTATATGGTAAAGTAGTTATCCTATTTGATAATATCTAACATTTAGTATCTATAAGACAGAGTGCCTTTTTCTTAGATTCGACTAGAGATAATATATAATCCTTTAATTAGATACCCACATTCTTAATACAGTAGTATGGAATACTTCCTTTTCAAAAAGGCAATCCTGATATATTAAGATTATAGGATCTGTTTCAATTCGCATGGCCAAGTTTCTAGCCTCTTATTCTAACATTAATGACCTATCTATTGGATTATCTAGTAAAGAGACTTCTAATAATAGAAAATATATGTCAGTAACTATTTTGCCATACTCTTCTTACTAACCCCTTATGTTTAGATATTGTAGTCTTATCTGCTAAGATATAGTTTCATAATTTAGCTCAGATATGCATAGACTCTATGATTATATAGGGCCTTTACAATAGAAAGGGGGAAAACTGCCAGAAAAATTAATTTTACTTTTATATGGCAAATATGATTATTAGGCTGAAATATGTTCAAATTTAGCATTAACTCATTTTTGATTTTTCCGGCAGTTTCCCCCCTTTCTATTGCAAAGGCCCTATATTACCAGAAGTTTTATCTTTGAAAAGCCCAATAATCTTTGAATCATTAAGGTCAAATAGGTCAGGTTGTTTGATTATGTCTTTATAAATATCTTGTGTTTTGACTTGAAAGATAAAAGAGTTTGTGTTCATATATTCAAGGTAAACCTTATTACCATATTGCTTCTTTACATAGCTGTAATAGAAGTAGTATATGTGAAGCTTACTGAGACCTAGGACTGACGTATTAACAATGATGAGCTTATTAAGAGTCACACAAGTCTTTTCCATATGTGCTTCTACTAATGTAGGCCCAAGCGATCTAGCATATTTTAAGGAAGGCTTGTGAATCTTATTCAAAAAAGCCTTTTTATCTCACTTACTATTATTCTAGATAATTTTGACATTTTGGTATTTGCGAATATTTCCATAGTCTTGCCATATACTGAGTTATTTATGAGTTTGAAGAAGTCTTTTTTAAAAGCATTCTTAGCCCTTAATGTTTCTCAATATTAAATACAATATATAGTATAAGCCAGTTAGTTTGATCGAATGAAATAATTTCAGAAATTCATCAGCCACTATGCCTAATTTCACGTAGTATTGGAACTCTTGATAGTAGATAACATAATCCTTTTGTGAACCAAGATGTAGAACTAACTTTTCTGTTGCAGAGAAGAATCTACTATCTAATTATTCCACAAGTTCTATATTAGCCAATCCTTTCCTACCGCAATATTTTCTACAGCTGGAGACAAGTCTTTCAAATAATAATGGGTCTTTAAAAGAAAGTATGCCTTAATATTTAGGAAATATCCACGTGATACATTTGTTTTAATCTTAAGAATCCTATCGAAAAACTGTTTTTACTTAGCTAGATTCATAAGTAGATATTTCTGACTTGCTTTCTATTAATAGTTTCCAATAGGTAGAAATTGACTTATAGCCTAGCCATAAAGATTATTCGCATTGACATATAAGATCCAGGTTATGAGGTTTGATAGGTTAAATTTCTTACCTATCTTGGAATTATTGGCCTTGAAATATCTTTTACAGGTCATAGATATACTATTACGCTTAGCTTTTTTGATAAAATCATGCATAACCATATCTGTGAAAAATTCAATTTTAATACTTGACTTTTTGAGCATAATATTTCAGGATAATAATGGAGCAGAAACATAGTGATTGGGATCAAGCTTATAATATTATAAGTATGTCTTCCGAAATTTAGTCCAGATATCAGCAAGGCTAAGTGTATCAATTTTGAGATAAAGATCATGGTACTTACCTAGAATTTTACATCTGAATGTCTTCCATACTTTTTAGGCGTATTGGTAATTATCTTGTGAAATCTTACCTTTAAGAGAAGTATGGAATTTATGGATTAAGGTGAAGCTCTGTCTCCTAAAATCTATCATGAGAATTGATATAATTATATGTATCATTAGGATCAATTAACAAATATATAGATGATATTAGATTATACTTAGAGCTTACTGTGAAGTTATAATCATAAATCAATATGACTTGCTAGTAAAATTTGTTTAGGTAAAAAGTCTTTGAAATATTTGTTTATGATAGGGTGGTCATCACCCAAATTTTTTATAAGATTGGTCAAGCTATTATTCATAAACTGTATGCTATCAATATACTTAAGCTGACCTACCTTCATAGACTTATATTGCTCAAATGTTTCAGCTATAACTTAGATGTGAAGAGCATTAGCTGATTATCTGACAGATTCACATACCAAATAAGAGTTATAATCCCAGAAGTTATAGAAAATGACTAGGATTAGGATCTTCTAATCCTATATCTGAAGTTTAAGATTGTAATCTCTATAGGATGTTTCATAAAACTTATCTGTGATATGATAGTGATCCTAAACCTTATTGACTTTAGCTTTTTTGATAGCAATTACTTTGGTCGTTTTGTCAATAGTTGATTGGATACTATTATATTTTGCTGTCACTTTTTTAAAGCTTTTTAGCTTTTCTTTAAGATAAGTTATTTTGGTTTCTAAGCATTCGATTTTATCTGTATCTATATTGAACTTATCTTTACAAATCTAACAGCTAATAGTATTAGCAAATCTTTTCTTATTTTCTTCGATCTCAATTCAATCAGCTTTAACAGCTAAGTCCTCATTTATATGAACTAGCTTCTGATCAATTCTTTGAACAAATTTTTGTGTGATATTTCTCCCCTGTATAGGAACGGATCCCATATATCTCCAGTATCAATTCAGTAAACTAAATAACAGAAACTATTAGCCTTTTGTTCAGCAAGTTTTCGCATGCTTCCACCATATTTTTCATCACATTTCTTATTATCAGCCTCAAAATCGGCTATAATAATACAAGGAGTATTGATCATTCAGCCATACTTCTTGAACTTCTTGAAATTATTTACCCTTTTTATAGGCATTATAACTCTCTGAGAAGCATTTTTATGTATTCCTGAACACTATTCTAAGTGATGTTCTAGAGAATTTTCAGAAGATCAGCTTATAGTATATTCATTATATAGATATTTCTTTCTTTATACGTATTATCACTATATTAATCTGCTAGGATCTTTGATCCAGAGAAAGTGGTTCTTTTGACTGTATTTATCTTTATCCTCAGATTTGATAATTTCTGTAAGAGCTAATAGCTGAATTTTATGTTTTTTTTTTAAAGTTTTTACTAGCTATCACAGGTTTTGGAGTAGTTGTTTCTTCTTTCCATTCCCAGACACTGATAGAGATATTTGGATTCATTTTCTTGATCTTATTAATATACGTGAACAGTTAGGAGTGGATATTGGGATTCTATCTAGCTTAACTACATCTAAATATGGTTTATATTTTGTAATACAAAAGATTCTTTCAAGATAATCTGTATGTCTATCCTGATCCATGAAATAGTAACCTAATGCATCTCGGATATATTCTTCAGATAATTTGTTTGTTTTCAGATCAATGAGACCTTTATTATCCAAATTGATGGTAGATTTAATATTGGCGAGTCTTTTGGGAGTATGTTTGAAAGATCCTCTTATGACTCGATAGCATTTATATACCTCAATAAATATTTCAAGAATTTGCTCGAGAACATATACAGATCCCTTTTTAATGTTTTCTCAATCTGATTATTTATTTCTCCAGCAGATTTGGTTATATGCTCATCTAAATCATTTGTTAAAAGCAAATATCGCATCTTCTTTCTATAATGATTGTATTAAATGATATATGACTTGTGTCATTTGGATCTCTTTTAGTGATTAAATATAAATACAATGCTACTATAACTAATTTTATTTGGTCTTTTCTATAAAACTCTATTTGAAGAACTTCTTTTATTTTCAGTTTAATTAATCCCATAAGTTGGAGCATGTATAGAATTTCTTTATATTATCTAGGATCAGCTATTAGTTTGATAAAAGCATATGTAAAATTGTTTTCAGGAATTTTTTCCTATCCATTTGCTCATTAAAGATTGATTTTTGTGTGATCTTTCTAGATTCCTTCTAACTGGACATTCTTCAAAGTAAATATTCTCTTATGTGTCTTGCCGCTCAACTTTGTTAGGTTCTTTCTTACTAATTAATTTCTTTATATGGGAGCTTTGCAATAGAAAGGGAGGAAACTCTAAAAAAATTTTTTTTTGAGTTAATGTTAAATCTGGACTT
>CAMKVN010001013.1:0-21510 GCA_946474995.1 Funneliformis geosporum | reverse complement strand
AAATTAGAGAAATTATAGAAATTATAGAAATTATAGATATTATAGAAATTATAGAAATGTAAGAAATTTAAGATTAGTGATCATCGGATTCACCAATTACAAATGTAATTGATATAATATTGTGTATCTAAATAGACTATCACAAACTAGTAGATCATCGGTAGTTTGTAGATCACAAATAAAAATTGTTACAGTAATTGTTTGGAGTATTATTACTAACAACCTTTACTATCGTTTTCAATCTAAAAACATAAAGAACTGCGCGTAATACTTTTTTTTTTTTTTTTTGATAAGATTATCATAAAAAGTTAAATATTATATTTAATAAACAAAAAATTCTTATGTCCTTATTACCAAGTAAGTGAATAAAATATGTATATACTGTATGTTGAAGCGAAATAATTTAATGAATAAAACAGTTAGTTATTTTAATAGTACCCCCGAATTTGTAATTTACAAGAATGCACGTTCAGCATTTTTGATTACACGATCTTTAATTCTGCAGCTTTTCTTAATTCTCTTCGAATCAAGTATATATAGTGAATGGAAATTACCAAATTATATATATTGAAGTGTTTTTCATAAGTTGTTTAATTCACGTCCACAGGGGTTAAATGAGACCAGCAAATTTATTTAAATAAATAACCAAATCGAATTCACATCACATGATTGTATGCTAAAGATTCAAATTTTCAGATCAATAACCGTCCATAAGCTGCTTGTTCTACGAATTAAAACGCCGACGACGAATTCCGATCTGTTCAAGGTCAGATTTTGTCAAATACAGTAGCAATACTTGATTACTAGATATAAATGTAGTGTAGCCTAGCCTAAAGCACTCAACGTACACTTGCGATCCAGATTTCAAAATCAAATCAATTTTTTTTATAATACAATTATGGTAGCTAATTTCAAATGAGAGTCACGACTCAGTCGACGGCTGAGTCGACTGAAAAATGTCTAACGGCTGACTGAACCAACTCCAGAATTTGCATCGGCTGGTTCTGAACAAAACCATAACATTGGCGATTTAATTATATTACGTTTCCAACGTACAGCATTTATTATTTTTTTTTTAACATTGAATTGGTACACTATTTTCAACTTTCTATACGGCAATTATTTGGCGAAACAGCAACCCCATAAAAGCTATAAACATATTTTGTAAAATGGTTACTAAAAGAATACTACCAAAAAAGTAATACCAATTACTGTATATGTTGAAAGAAATGAGGTAATGAAATTTTTAGCCCGGGTTATCTTCAGTTCTATCGAAATTTTGCGGTCAGTTTGAATCACCCGTAAATAATGTGGTTATCAAAATGTATCGAAAGTTCCTGCTCTTTTGAAATAATGTTTAAGAGGTCATATATATATTAAAAATATTTGTGAATATACAATAAATAAAACCAATAAAACTTGGATCGGATCAAAGATAAGTACTACTGTTAAATTTTAATTATAAAAAGAAAATTTACTAATTTCACTGCCATTTTTGTAGGTTTCATTTGCTATTAAACCGCTCAATCGTTTATTTTATTATATTAGATAAATTTTGCTAAAATTTGATCAGTACTTTGTAATTTCCAGAGTATGTTCAGGGTTTTTATTTATTTAAAAAAAAAAACTTTTTGTGAATATGTCAAGCGGAAATCATCGTGCATATATATAATAAAAAAAAAGGTACTAAATTATAGTTCTGAATCCTATGGTTGATATCAAATAATGTAAGTTATAAGGAAATATTTATTTTATTTCTAAAAAAAAAAAATATTTTTGTAGTTAATTGGTCAGAGAAAGGAAAAAAGATGATCGAAATATTTTAGCAAGTATTGGATTGGAGACTTTTAACTTTTGAGGTCATTCTGAAGAGAATTATGTAGTCTCTTTTATTTATTTTATTTTTAATATAAATATGTTATTATAGATTTCAGGATTCTTAAGTTCGGAGTCTTGAGTAATTATTTAATAACTTACCATTTACATAAGCTTACGATCTTACAGATTCCAACAACAATTCATCAAATTCATCAGGCGGCGATACTTTTAATATGCTACACTTTCGAAAAAATTTTATTTAATCCAGGAAAAAATTTTTCTGAATTTTATTTTATTCATTATTGTTGGTCTCAATTCTTACAAGTTAATATTTATAACGAATGAAAAAGTGATTTTTAATTGTTCAAATACTGCCTAAACGTCGACGCTCTGTACTTCCGGTTATTAAAAGTAGACGTTGCGGCTAAATAACAGACTATACTAAGTGGAATATCGGGAATTTCTAAACTAGAGAATAAATGCCATCTCCTTTACAACTCGATTATGAATCCTCCGTTTTTATACCTTAAATCCAAGTGGACAACTTGCCCAGAGGACAATTCTTCCGCCCAAAGATCAATTTGGATGACCTCCCAAATCTAAGAGGAATAAAAAAAAAAAAATACAATACGTTCTTTTGTTTAGCATCGTAACATCGTAACAATATGTATTTATTTATTTCTAACGATACTCCGATTGGAATCGATTCTAAAAAGTAGTGTTGTATCTGTAGATAATTTTCGGAATTCAGATACTGTATTTCTAGTTTAACCAATCACAATATGTCAATTTCGTAATTACAGTTAATGCAAAATTTTAATTATTTTTTATAGATATTATTTTTTAAAACTTAAAAAATTTTTTATGAACAATCCCAATGAAAAAAATATTTTTATACTTCAATTAATATAAATTAAATTTATAGAAAATAATAACTTTGGTTTAAATTCTATAACTATAAAATGTCTTGCCATGTTTTTTTCCGGAATTAAATTATATTATGTAGAACTTATTTACTGTATTATTTAATAAACCAAAATAATTTTGTCGAATAATTCAAAATAAATAATTAATACACGCGCGCATTGTTCAATGTGATTTTTATTGGACAAACCTAAAATAATACATGCCATCTATATATATATATAAAACTTTACAAAATTATAAAGAATATGATAAAATATTTAATATTTAAGGATGTGAAAATGAAAACTTATCTACACATTTACTGTATAATCGAGTAAACATTAACCATGTTCAACAAAATTTATTCTTATTTATCTATTTTATAATCGAGAAATATAGAAGATAGTCTAAATTTAAAATTGCCATCAATTAAATATGCTAATCAAATAATTTAAATAATCAATATCATATATCCTTTCATCACGTTTGTTGATAGAACCTCCATAAAAATTATCGATTCGAACAGAAACGGGATGTTCGCTCAAAGGATTAACAATTCTTTGTTCGGTTGACGTTCTTAACTCACAATAAGAAATTTTGCGCGGCACTTGGATATTAATAGGAGTTCTTTTTGCGCCTTCATAAGGAGTACAAAGGATTAACTTTGTTTCTATTTGATTGCATTTGGTAGAATCATTTTCGATATGATCAATGGTATAATTTTCGACTAAAGTAGATGTATCATATTCGATGATATTAGACGAGTTAGATTCATCTTTATTCGGAAACGATTCCGGAAATGATGAATAAATATCAATAATTTCATCAATTTCATCAATTTCAATTATATCTTCATCGGTTGAAAACGATGTAGTTTCAGAAACCATGGTTTCTTCAATCATAGCGATATCTTTTTGTTTGCGGAATACTTTACGTTTAATAGATTTAAATGTCTTGGAGATGATTTTTTTCAACTTATTGGACGATTTATGTTGTTTAGGCCAGAATTGATCACCTTCTAATGGTCCCATATCAATAGAGCGTGAACTTTCATTTGGGATAACGGGAACGAACTTTTTATCAAAAATTGAAAAATTGGGATCGAAAGTAATTTTTTGCATTTTATGTTGAGAAATTATGTTTATAGAGTTTTAAGTTTTTTTATTTATTTTATTCGTATCTGTTGAGTTGCAGCAAGGTACCTTTGAGCGGGCCTGCTTTTATAAGTTTTGAGCAGAATACGTATTAAAGTTAGAAATAATTATAGTCAAAGTTTTGCGTATTAATCTCAAGACATCATTATATTTGGACGTATTATTACGAACCAAAGCAACATACGGTAATTAAGCACGTAAAGGTCTTGATTGTTGGGCAAAATCCTATGTATTATCGAAAATTTATACTATACAGTAACTTGAATTGTATAATCCTACAATACCTAGCTTGGTGCTTGATAATATGAAATTAATGAACACACGTATCAGGTCATATTAAAAGATGATTATTATATGATATGACGTCAAAAAAAATAAATGTTTATTGGACTTGTTATAATACAAAACAAAAATCTTTTTTTTTTCAATAAAAAATTTTTAACATAATTAGCAGCTTTTTTTTTTCCTTCATGTTCTATCATCTTTTTTGACACTTTTCGAGTTTCCTTTTATTAGAACCTACAACCTTGTCAGAGTTCGTCCACTTCCCACTTAGTCACCGCGGTGGAAACCCCTTTATATTTTGAAAGTAGAGTCGTGGAAGATACGAGAATCAACGTCACGACCTGGGAAACCGAATTCGTCAGTACCGGCTTACACTCCAAGTAAGGCCTGGTGGATGGATTTTAGGTTTGGGACCTTTCTCTGCCGGCAGCTACTTGGCTTTTTCAAGTGAACTTTTGTAATATTTGTTGCTCCACTATTTTTTCCCTTGAAAATTGATCGACATATCATTTGTTATTAACGCGTCCTTGATGATCTGTCACGTGCAACTTTGAGTAAGTTGAGGAGAATTAGGAGTTTGGCCTACACCACCACCAACCGAATGCTACCGCACGTACTCCATAAGCACCATTAGCCGAATTGTTTATGCTGGTCGTCTTGGATGGTCCAAGTAAGTCGCCACACAATACCTTCAACCTTCTACCTTCAACCTTCAATATACAGTATCAATGTTTCTTTTTTTTTCCTAAATCATAAATCCTTGTGGGAATGAATCTAGGGTTGTTCTAGGCCAGTCTTGATCTATTTAGCTTAGTTTATTAGATAGAGAATTTTGTATTTTCTTTGATTTTGTATTCTATTTTACATTTGCTCAATAAAGAAATTGCGAGTCGGTTTGCACATTTAAAAAAGAAAATTATTTGTTTCAAGTCGGATAATTTTGATAAATTTGATGATTATCGTTATCGTGATGATAAAAATTTTAAAATTCTTTGTTTTGAAGCAGCGATGTATATTTTTTCTCTTGAACCTTCTTTCCCAAACCTGAACCTTACGCGAAGCTAAGGTGGATCCAAAAAATGATGGATTTGCCATTCAATATGTACGAACGAAAGAAATTTCTGTTGAAGATGAATACTGGGTTAATGAGGCTGATTACTTTTGAATTCTAACTAAAAAATTAATTTGATTATAAGAATTACAATGGTGATTTATAACAGAAAATTAAAAGTTTTAAAATCAACTATTGTGACGGCCTTTTAAGCGTGTGACACAATCAATAATAATCTTAGTTAATTGATGTATATAAAAATTTTAAAAATAGCAATAAAAAAGTAAAAATTATGAGGGCGCAAAAATACAAATGTTTAATGTAGTCGGAGTAACAAAAATACAGTGAAATATCAACATACCTTCTTTATGGAATAAAATTCAGTCAAACAAATCAAACAAGGTGCTTACTTGTTTCAATTACTTTTTTCGTCGCAATGTGAGAATAAATTACGTCAGAACAATTAAAAATTATTTGAAGCAGGTTGTTTATGTCGATCAACCCTCAAAAACCTTTTTCTCGTTTTTTTTTTTTTTTTTTTTTTTTTTTTGAATTTCTATCTTTTTTTGTTTGCTCTTGATGGATTCTTCTTCGTATGATCCTCAAAATGAGAACCATACCGATGATGAATATGGTGATCATTTTATTTCCCAATGCTTTTGTGATTGTTTTGTACTATTGCTAAAATAAGTTATGTTCCTTCGTATTGTAGGACAATGCAACGAACAAAAAACCATCATCATCAATTCATGTGATAACAATTCAATCAAAGAGATTGAATCAAAGGTTTTGTCAAAATTGGATGTTGAAGAAAATCATGACCTTCACCTCCACAATGCCTCATTGGAAATGAAACATTTCATTGCTACAAATTTTGATAATAATCGTGGAAGGGAACAATGTAATAACTTCACACAGAAAACAATGAATGATCCATCCATTCAAGATCAATTTCTTGATTTTTCGAACTTACCAGATGATAAATTTATCACGATCAGGCAATCGAAACCAATTCGTAACGTTGCTTTGTTCATTTCATTCAATTATGACCTTAGCAAGAATTTTTCAAATGAAGAATGTAACTCGCACGGATTTCAAGCTTTATTTCATGACTTTCAAGATCACATAAACATCACACCAATCGTTAGACTTGTTAATGAAGTCGTCGTCAATTGTTGGGCATATAATTATAATGTCAATGTGGTTCTCACTTCGAAACCCATCTTTCCGATATGCATAGTTACAGCTTTGTTAAAACGTCTTCGAACACTCTTTGATCAAAAAACCTTGGATATCGTTATCATTTGGTTTAATGTATATGAAAGGTCACGTCCATGGATCGATGAAGAATTTAAAGCTGTTAAGGCTACGGCATGCATTCAAGGCGTTGAAATTTCTAATGTCGTCTCACAAATAATGTCATACTTTGACAAGGTTAAAAATATTCATTTTTATTGCCGATCGTGTATATACTAATATATATTTTAAAAAGCATAACGATCAAATGAACTAAAATAATCTACAATTAGAGTAATTATAACGAGGAGATTCATAAGAAACGACCCATCTGTTACCATGAATTCAATTTTTCTTATCCAGCAGCAATGAAAATTGATGATAAAATTTGGCTTAACGCAAAGCAGTACTGTAAGTGAAAAATAATACTTATTATTCAAGACTTCTTTCTCTTTTTGTTTATTTACAGATTAATTTAAATCAATTCCTTAATGTTATTAGACAATGTTGCGAAACGTCAAATGAAATTAACTGATTTGTCTCCTGACAATGAAATTATTTTGAAATCAATCACGAAACACGACAATTCTGAAAGTATCTTGCGCAAATTATTATACAACAAATTCTCACAACATATACGACTTAAACATCTGCTTTTCTCAACTCGTAACTCCTCTATTTACTTTACACAAGAAACATGTCGTTGCAATTTAAAATATGGTGAATACTCAAGCTCCAAAAGTATCGTGAACGATAACGATCAGGAAATCTTAAAAAAACCATTTATCGATATCTTGGAAGAGATAAGGGATGAATTGATGCAAGATGAGAGAAAAGGCATCTTATCGGATTATAGTAATTTGGTGGATGTGAAGGATTAATCTTTTCTTGAATTGAATGCAATTAAGATAAAAAAAACATTCAGTATTGAACATAAATATGGATATTTATATCACATTAATATATTTATATTATAAATATATAAATATATTAATTCATAAAAATATATTTTATTAAACTAAAAATAACCAAAAAGTTTATACATTATTAATCCTATTTAATACAAAGCTATAAACAAATTATGACAAAGGTGTTACAATCTTGATCAATTTCTGATTTGGATAAGATTATCCGATTTATTAAAATAAAATGAGACATCCCCCCTTTTTTTTATTTAAGAAATGTTATTTCGATCTTGTACAAGATTCGGTCAATTACTTCCCGTAGGCTTTTTAAAAAGTTCTTTTACCCTATAAACTTTATTTATTATTTTTAATTTTTACTGTTTATGTATTTATTGTCATTTTCTTATAATAGAATCAAATAATAAAAAGGAATATTAAGATTGCATCGTTAATCAGCAATAATTGTTATAATAGAAAATTTCACGTTACAACTCACACAATGTCTGAAGAACGGAAAAGACGATTAGAACAAATTAAATCAGAAAAAGAAAACGCTTACCTCCTACCTACGACACCCATCACGGAAACACAATTCGAACCTTATCCAAAAACTGCCGCTTGTCTTATTATTGGTGACGAAATTCTTAATGGGAAAACGGTCGATACAAATTCCGCTTCTTTTGGTAGGTAGAAAAAAAAAAATTTTTTTTTCCTTGTTTTTTTTTTTTTTTTTTTTGCTAGAATTAATAATCTGTTCCTTCCTTTTCTTATTTAGCGAGATTTTGTTATGAACATGGAATCGATTTAAAGAGAATTGAAGTCATACCGGATGAGGAAGATGTACAAATGATTTAATTTATCTAATTTTTTTTTTCAACGTGATGGTTAACGTGATTCAGTTTCCTAATCTTTAATATCTTATTTTAAAAAAGACAATTATTGAAACTGTGAGACGACTTAGTAAAAATTTTGACTTTGTTGTTACTAGTGGAGGAATAGGTAACTTGAATCAGATTCCTCAAAGAAAAGGTAAAAAAAAACCATAATCACCTTCTTTAATTCATCATTTGTAGGACCAACGCATGATGATATAACGTACCCTACGATCGCTAAAGCATTTAATCTTTCATTAACCCTTCATCAACAAACGCTTGATCGTATGAAAGATTTCACGAATAACACACCATCGTTAAAGATCATGATGTCGAAACAAAGTCAGGAGGTGGTTGATGCAAATCAACGAATGGCATTATTTCCTAATCCATCTGTAATTGTATACCCAAACAAAACATTATGGGTTCCAATAGTGATAGTAAATGGTAATATTCATATATTACCCGGTATTCCTCAACTATTCAATAGTTTATTATTCGCTTTTAGTAAGTACTTAAAAGTGAGGCAAACCGGTAAAGATGGTGAAAAATTTTACAGAAAATTTATTAAAACCTATCGTCCTGAAGGTTTTATTGCCCCCGTATTAACTGAGATGCACGAAAAGGTTAAGGATTTGGGAATTAAAATTGGTAGTTACCCTAAGTGGTCTGGTGATAAAAGATGGGTAGTGGTTAGTCTCCTCGCTAGAGAAAATCATAAAGATAAATTAGAAGGATTGAGCATAGAAATTGCTAAAAAAATTGATGGATTTTTGATTGATAATGCTGATGATGCAGCAGTTGGAGTAATTGGTGATAAGGTTAAAGGTGTTAAGCTTTAATGAATTCAATCTGGATTATATTAACTACAATGAATTTTAAAAGCGAATAAAATAAATGGAATAATTTAAAGGAACGTTTAAATTAAAGGAACGGTTGATAATTAATTTAAATAAAAACTCTTTCTAATAATTACAAAAATACATAATTTGTAGTTTGCAAGAATACATTTTAAGAATGTCATTTACTATTCAATATTCTTTAAGATAATATTCAAAAATAAAATATAAATTTATCCTTCAAAAACATTTTGATCAAGCACAATACCAAGATTTTCTTCAATAGTTTGTTTCAATCTATCATCCAAGATATCTTCAAACCCTCTTGAATTGCCCCTACCATATATCAAACTTCCAATAGACTCCTTTAATTTAGTAATATAGAATCCTATACTTATCATTAATAAGGTACCTCTAAATAACCAATAATTAAACCTGCTTTGTAATATAAAAGAAAGTTGCCCGAAAAATCCGGAGAAACTATTTCCTTTATCTATTAATTGCCGATGTTTCTCGTCAAAAGTTTTTGCATTACCACCCCAATTTGACCAATCCGAACCTAACCCTTTTACCGCCCAGGTTCCCATGACATTTATACGATTTACTGGGCTGCCCAATTCTCTATTAAGTGATCTCACTATATTCATATTTCTTCCTACGAAAATTAATTCTCTTGGAATTAACTCTGTGTCTGATAAAAATTTTTTTATTCTCTCCTTTAATACCATTTGCAGCTTATATGCATCTTGCATAGTCATACGTTGATTGGAAGAGATGTGAAGTGCCGTCTTTTGCTTATACGGTTTCATTAACGTTGCACTCGCAAACATTTCTGGTTCGTTTATACCCCATTCCTGGCATATTTGGTTAATCATATCAGTATCCATCATAAATAGCTGAAATTTTTTGTTTATAAAAAAAAAATAGTAAAGAGAAATATGAGTAATGCAAATGATACAAATCAAATCTGTAATTAAAATTCTACCATCCTTTAAGGTACTTACCGATTTCCAGAATAAACAATATTGATGACGGAAGACAACAGATTCTTCCACGTATAATCCATGATCAATCAAGACAATCTGATAATTCTTTGATCTATTAGGATGAGGTCTAACAAATACATTACCTGGATGCGGATCAGCTATAAATCATAGTTACATGTTAATGACCGATCTCGATCTATTACAAGAGTCAACAAAAGAACTCAACGTACCATGTACAAAACCTAAAATAACGATCGTAATGTAATTAAAAATCAAGCAATGTAATATTCATAATTCTTTAATAAAACGGTCACGCATTTTTAGCTTACCAGTAAGGAAAATCTGTGACGCAAAGATATCAATTGTAGTTTTCATCACATCGTTTAATTTATAACCATATCTAATAATAAATTCAAAGAAGATTAATATAAAAGTATGACAATCTTTCATATATGTTCATACTTGCCTTTCTAATCCTTCTTTATCGGTGACTTTAACACCATCAATCCATTCACAGGTTAAAACTCGGGAGCTTGTATAATCCCAAAATACATTAGGAACGTAAACCTTATCCCTTAAAGATCTAATGCTCACAAAATGTTTCTTTGCCTTCTCGGAATTTTTACCCTCGTTTATAAAATCCACTTTTTGGGGGAAAAAAAAATTATCAGAAAAAGGATGATGTAACTTAATATAATAATTTAAAAATTACCTTCAGCCCTTAAATGTTTGTCTTGCGTTTCGGCGGTCCATGTAAGAGGAAGGTCAAAAATATATTCGTATACATGCATTAGCATTTTATAAGCCATCAAATCCCAATTCTAAATAATAATAACATCTAATTATAATTCCACGATATGTTAAAAACGTACATCTAAAAGGTTAAGTATTTACCATCTGTTTCCCGATATCTGGTTTTTGAACTTTAACAGCAACAGGGGTTCCATCTTTAAGTTTTGCACGATGCACTTGAGCAACACTAGCTGAAGCTATTGCAGTACGTTCAAAATCATCAAACATGTCGTCTGGATGACAGTTAAAATCATTATGAAATATCTTTATCACCTGATCAAAATCAACAGCTGGTCTTTGAAAAGAAAAATATGTTGGATGATTTCATTTTAACAGGAGATCAGAATAATGAAAACTTCACACTTACGCGTCATCATACATCGTTTTAAAGGTTCTTTGATAAGCTTTTATTTGAATTAAAAAAAAATTAATTATTTTTTTTTTAAAAAAATAAAATAAAATAAATAAAGAATCACCTGGTGGTAAAATAGCAGATTGTACTTGTATGGCTTGTCCTAGCTTAATATATAATCCACTATTTAAAATAAAATATTTGATTTCAAAGAGAATTAAATAAATAAATTTATTCTAAATAAAATAAAATAATATAAATATATCACAATATTAATTAGAACATCAAAAATTTCAAAATCAATACATTACCCATTAGACTTACAAACTCTTAAAATCCTTTGAGCCACTCTTTCATGCAATTCATCGATTTTATCTCCTTTACCGGGTCGAAAATTAATTTTGTAATCTAGTCCTATACATATTCTATTAAAAAAAAAAAAAAAAATTTAAGATACAAAAATGTTAATCAATAAATTGTGGTAAAACGAAATTTAATAAAATATTAATACCCATTCCAAATCGTCAAGCTATTTCTTTGTAAAGTTCGCGCATTATATTTATCATCGATTAAATAAATTCCTACTAACGTACTTGTTAAGAAAGATATTGTTCGAACAGGTATTTTTCTCATATATGACATTTTTATTATTATTATTATAAAGAAAAATTTTTTTATAATCCAATTTTGGGTTTGTCATCAAGTAGTACAGCAGGGTAAATGCGCACGTTTTGCCGATCATCCTTTCGCTTTTGAAAAGAAAAACACAAATCATGTGATACTATTTGAGGTAACAACAAAGTTTGTGTGTAATCATCGGCTGATGGTTCACATAATCAATTTTCCATTTTAGTTAGGCAAACAATATTTTTTAATTAGTTAATCTATATAAAATTAACGGCGCAGCAGCAATATGTAAGAGTTTTTTTTTTGATAGATTTATCGAGTCAAATAGTTTATTATATTATGATCAAATAAACTATGGAGTATTTAAATTTTTTTTTTTTTTTGGTTATCTTAAAGGGAAACCATTTGATATTCTTTCTTGATCTATTTCTTTTTTTTTTTAAAAAAAAAAAAAAATGGATTTTAAACAATTAAAATCAAATCCTACGCTAAAAATGAATGATTCGTCGTCTTTTACACCCAATAAACCTATCGCGACTCATGGTTTGCTTCTTACAAGACAGAAACTCAATTCTTCTAGTAAAATGTCTTCTTCAGTTGAACCTTCCAAACTTTCCAATGACGACGCAAATTCCATAGATTCTAATGAGATTGCTGCTGGTGGTCTTGGTGAAACCAATTCTACTGTTGTTAATGATACCGAAACCAAACAAAGTGAAAGCAATGTTATTGAAGCAGAAAACAATAACGAGCAAATTTCTCCTTTAAACAATGATGGGATCATCGAAAACAATAAATCTGTTGAAGTTTATCATTCTAATGATACGCCACCAAATACCTCAGCACGAAAATCATCAACTGTATCTATTAACCGATTTTCATCAGCTCAACCTTCTCCTAGTGCTTTGCAGCCTTACATCATCAATGATGTTGACGAAGGAAAAAAACAAGACGGAATTGACGTATCGACCATCCCAAGCAATTCAACTTCTCTTCCAACGACTGAAATTGCTGATGCCAAAATTTTGGAAAATATGGCTATCAGTAATTCAACCGTTGTGGATAGTAGAATGGTTGATCAAAGTATTACCTGGGTTCTATCGAAACAAAATGTTTTTAAATTTCTTGATCGTTTTCGATTTACGATTCTTTTCCTTTTTAATTATAGGTACTGAAAGTACTGAACGTGATGGTGAAATCGTAGTCGCCAAAGATGATAGTGGTAATAAGACTAACAAGAGCATTTTAAAGAAATGGAAAAGAAAGGTTAAGAGCAGCGTAAAGAAAGCCATTAGAATTCCCAGGTAACTACGTAATTTATAAAAGCGGATATGGCGCAACCAAAATTTAAGAAATTCCTTTTTTTTTTGTTTTATTAGGAATAATAGATAAATCCTTTTCAAACCGGAATCAATAATTTTGATTTTGCGTAAATAATATTTCTAAGATGAAAAAAAAAATGTATGTCATAATACCTTAATAATATATTTTTACGTATTTTATATAATCTTTTTGTATAATTTTATTTTTTTTTAAATTAATAATAAAAATATTTGAAGCCAATAAGCGAATTTATTTTGAATTTTGTCAGCTTTTACATGCTGTAAATTTCGCAATTTTCTTGTCGTTACCACCTTGTTTAAAAAAAAAAAAAAAAAATTCCAAGATTAGAATCTTGGAATTTTTCATAGTTGCTTCCTTTAAACTAGTAATACCAAAAAAAGATTCCAAGATTTAAAAAATCATGGAATATTTGCGAGTGCCAAATTTGTATCATGAAAACAAATCATTTCATTCCTTGGGCATGAACTTGCAGGTGAATAATAATTAAAAAAAGAGACATAGGATGCTTTAATACGAAATATTATTCATTTAGCTGGATTTTCTAAAAATAGAAAAACAAACGAAATCAATAATTATCATTGTTTTAACAATTTTTTTTTTCATTAAATAGAATCACAAATATTGATTAACTTTTGCAAATTTTCTAAATCTTCATTCATTCAACATGTATTACTGCATATTTAAAGTTTGACCATTTGGTAAACGAATATTGAATCGAAACAAAGACTTACAGTGATGCACGTTATTCAAACTCTTTCATGAATTACCAAACTTGTTAATGAATTCCGTAAAATGAAACAACCAGAATACGCTCTTTGAGACGCCGTTTATTCCTATGAAGGCTATGATCTTCTCGGTAATACATTGTATAATTGGCACATTGATTTTTATATATGTAAAATTCTTAGGATGATGTTACAAATAAAAGGGTTTAAGACGGACGTTTTTATTATTACGTAAAAAGATTCTCTAGATGCTACAAATAGAAAAAGGGTTTTATTGGGATTGCATTTGATTCTTGAAATTGGAATGACATCCGTTTCATATAGAATGACATTGACAAATAGTTGCTTGGCACCACACCAAAGCAGAAATCTTTAAAAATGAAGTAATTTGATGATATTTTTAGGGGCACATTATTTCATAAGTAAGGGTCCGGAGCATGTGTATGATAATATCGATGATATAATTAAATGGCCTGCTTGCCGATTAGTGTCAAAAGTTAGGTAAGAGAATGAAGGGTAAAGATTCGAATTAATTTGTAAAATAAAGAAGTGTGGAATATTCCATAAATGCACAAGAAAAAAATCAAATATCCCGATTAGCTAATAACCATTCGGAGCTTGTTCGGAGCCCTTCATTAAAACAAAATCCATTTATTTGTATTTATTTATTTATTTATTTATTTTTATGATATTTCAAAAAAAAAAGAGGGACTGATTTTATTAAGGAAATTGATATATATCGTCTCACAAACAATTTAATAATTTGACAATAATAACTTTTGGTGTGAATGATGTATCGCGAAATAAAATAAAATAATAATAATGTATTTTTTCATTCAAATCCTATAAAGTGAGAGATTACAAAACGCTTTTTTTTTCTTATCAGTTTATGTTCGACTATTTTTGGTTACCCTAAATTTAATCATCGAGTCTAGGCTTTTGGTTACAATTTTTGTAAACTAATTTTATTTTTTTGCTTATGGAATTGTTTTTTTTCTTTCGATCGAAAAAAAAAAATTATTAAGGAATCTTGTGTTATGTTATATTTTACTCTGTTACCTTTTAAAAAAAAAAAAAAAAAAAAAAAAAATAACAAATAACAAATAACACCTTTATTTTTATTTTTTTTATTAAAAAAAAAAATTTTTTTTAATTTAGGAGAAATCACCGCATCAAAAATTTTTAAAGATTGGGACGTTCTGTTAATTTACATGTATGTTAATAAAAAAAAAAAAAATAAAATAAATTCTTACATTTCGATTTACCCCGTTTTGCATTTTTATTTAGATGTCCCAATCACCCACTGTGCAACTTTTAAAAAAGGTCCGTACCGTAATTTTGTAATAACTGATCCATATTTCTTGGTTCAAAATACATGTATCTTTGCTATTGAAACTGTCATACAGTTTTGAACAAAAAATAATAATAATAATAAATTAAGCTATTTATTGTGTAAATCTGTTTAAAAGGTATCCCAGATTAACAACAAAATTGATATACAAATAAATACTATCTCATTCTTTTCTTCCTTTTTCTCCTTACCCCCAAAAAAAAATTTTTTCAAAAAAAAAAAAAAAAATACATAAAGGGCAATTTTTTTTTTCATCTTTTTTTTAACAATTCTTTTTTTGTAAAAAAAAAAAAAACATTTAATTTAATAATTACGAAAAATTCGATATGAAATTATGCAACAACAAAATGGATTATCGATAATACTTTATTCTTCCTTGTCTACAAAAAAGCGTCTTCAATTTCATACGTGGACAACCAATTATTTCTATAAACAACACAATCGATCTTTAATTAAAAATAAGGATGATAATATAAAAGAAGCTTGTTGTTCAAATCAACAACAAGAAGAAAACAACGAACACCAACAAAATGATAATGTGAAGAGCATACCAGGGTATGATGGTTTTGCCAAAGTCCCTCATGAAATTATGATTAATATTATGGATAACTTGGAAGTTAATGACGTTTTATCGCTGTCTATGGTCAACAGAAAACTTCGAGCTCACACACATGACAATTACTTATGGCGTCAAATCTTATTGAGCCAGTACGGTGAAATTGCTATACAAAATCATCAAGATAGGTTGTTAATAAACAATCATCGTAAAGGAAAATGGAAGCGTACAAAAAATAAGCAGATTTCTTCGGTACCGGATTGGAAGAAAGTCTACATGCGTCTATCAACTGTCAAGGTTAAAACCAAAACCGCCTTCTCAAGGGGTAGACCTGGGACTTTCTACCGTTACAGATATTTTGATCATAAGGAGAATGAGCCTAGGTAACGTCCCAATGAGTTTTGAACAAAGTTTTTTTTTCATGGGGTTACGCTGCATCATCTAAATTTATTCTTATTTTTTTTAAATCAACAGCAATAGGATGAAACAAAAACAACGTTCTTTCAATGTAAGATAGTTTTAAAAAGTTTAATATTATTTCTCAAGTTTACAACAAAAATATTGATAATTTTTTTCATCCGACTTTTTTAGATTGAAATTACGATAAGCAATGTGCCGCCTGGCATTTATGATATTATTTGGCGTATGAAGATTGATAAATCTACAGAGAGACCAATTGTGAATTTTTCTACAGATATATGGTTGAGGCATGACATTTATCTAAACTCATATGAACGTGAGGCTAAATATAAATATTCGCCAGACCCGGAAGAACTTGTTAAAGTATTTGATAAAGGATGGTTTCATTTTCGCCTTCCTTATCAAATTGAGATTTCAAAGATCGAAAATTCTGAGGATAGAAGATATCAAGTACACACTGGAATCAAATGTTACACCGAAAATATCACCAAATCTTCATCCGTTAAAGGTCCTTTCGTAAGTATCCACTCAAAAATTCATCTTTTTTTTTTTTTAAAGAAAAATTTTTTATTAACGTTAAACTCGTTCTTTGATGATAGTCGGTAGAATATGTTTGTTTGAGACCACATATTCCGTATGATGATTGCCCGATCAACAATAGTGAGTTAAATAATATCACTGCTGAAAATGGGAGCGAAATCGCATATAATGATGTTGATGATGATTATGACAGTATAGACGAAAATTCTTCCGCTGTACAGAATAATTCTAGTTGTATTAATAGCGTGAATGGTTGTGAAATGAATACAAAAAGGAACAGTTTTGGAAATTTAAAAAAGAATAAAAGGTTATCCAAGATATTATGCGTTGCATAATATTTCTTTATTTGTAATTAGATATTATTTTATTTTATTTTTATTTTTATTTTTTTTTTTTTTGTATATTAAAAAATTATAGTTTAAGGTTAGTTTGTAAGGTTTTCTTGGGTTATCATTCACGTCGTGTAAAGAAAAATATTAAAATAATATAAAAATGTCATAACTAATAAAACTACATTAAAAAAACGCGATTCATAATCAAAAACCTAAGTTACGTTCTTTAATTACCTCGTATTATATATAAGAGACTAACTATAATAAGAAATTACTCGGCACGATTAGTAAGCGAATAAATGATGAAATAAACAAAGCATGATTTTGCCTTCTCATTTTTCAATAATATACAACTCCCCGATGTTTTGTTACTTCCATCAAAATATTTATCATTAATATGGAAAGTTTGAAAATTGTATTTTTTTCCACAATTACATAAACCTAAAAATAAATTTCTTTATTTATTAATTCTTTTAGATGATCCAATTTTCATTAATCACAATACAAATTTATTGGAAACTTGTATGGGGAAATCTTTGACACCAAATGTCAATCATTTATAAATCGAACAAATCAAAAACCTCGTAAAAAAATTTGGATCAAATATTCAAGATTTATTATTCAATTTAAAGATATCTTCATGATTTGGTGATTCCAAAAAATGTGTACTTTGATTTTGTGTACGAATTCTTCAATTACCTAGATTCATCGACTTCCTTTTTTTTTTTTTAATTTTTATTTAATTTTTTATTTTTTTTTTAAACCGCTATGCTATTATTTTGAACAATTTGCTAAGTTGGCGCAGTATCATAATGCAAAAAAAAAAAAATTCGGACGTTGGATAAGCAAACCTTTTCAATTCTTTCAATTCTTATCAAAGTTTCATCATAAATTTAACTATGGATTCACATATCTCCATGTGATTATAATTAAAATAATAAAACCCAGGTTTTGACACCTTCAAAGGAAATTTACCTTTCACCTTCAAATTTAAGTCGTATATGCCCGAACAACTCTATTCATAATTCACAATAAAGTCGCATTTAGACGTAACCATAAATCTAGAACATTATTTTATTCGCGACTCATCCGCCAAAAAAAATGGTAAAATCAATTATCCTATAAAAATGGAGAGAACAATTCAATTAATGGCATTGGAAAAAATTATTGAACAAAAATTAAGTCAAGAATTAAATAATCCAACGTGTAGACATTATCTTATCGTTCGGATGGTCCATTTATGAATATCAATTATCCAAGCATAATAAAATAATAATACACACTTACAAACCACAGTATAATCTCGATGTGCGCAAACAAATTGGACACAGTAATGTGGCGCAGTATACGCTTTCTCAATGGGTTTTAATTTAAAGCTCTTTCAATTGGAATCAGAAAAGTCAATAAATTAGGGCTATATAACAGATACATCATCAGGCGTTACAGTGAACCTATCTTTTATTTTACATGAAATATTAATTTGATTTAGGTGTAAATTCACCCAAGGCATCGTTATACTTGGCGAAATAACAATAATACTTCAAGTAATGTTCTGGAAAATGTTATGCAATGTATGTTTTCTTATAAAATAAACCTATTCTAACTATTTTTATTTTAATAAATGTATTGTATTTAAAATAAGCAGATTGATTCATCATATTTTTTTTATTTAAAATATTTAATTGGTTTTATTAACATCAAAGGACATACATTACATTGTTTTCATGTTCCTCACGAATCCATTCCAAATAGATTCTTTCAAATTTCATCAGAAAACAACATTCTTCTGCCGTGCACTTTTTCAATCGACTCAACCGTCGCGATTTATCATTTGAAATTAGAACCATAATTTATTATTAATATCTTTTTCAAATTTAATTAATGTTGCAATTTGACTATGATTCAATCGATTATATCAAATTTGGAACAGCGAATTTGTCATTTGAAATTTCGGAGTCGACTTCCATTCGGATTTTGCAGAATCGACTCAGCCGTCGATTCCGACTCCAACGACTGGTACTACCCGGAAGACACCATTAGAATATTTATTAACACAATGTGTCGATGCAAGGCTTAACCTTTATGTAAATACCAAAAAGGTGAAGTTAGTGAATATGACTAATTATTATGACAATTTTTCATTCGATATATTTCAAATCTACCACTTTCTCATCCTAAGGTTGTAATTTGTCGTAAGGATATTTGCATAGTTCGTCATTATTTTTATTTAATAAGTAAGTAAATTAAGTAAATTACAAGGATCTGAATAAAGATTTGGAAAAATATATAAACTTTGTGACGTTATTGATTATACATCACATGTCAAATAATAAAATGTAAAAAAAAGCTCGAAATATAGGCAAACAAATAAATGAATACGTTCTCAGAATATCGTATCTGATTCTTTATCAAGTGGAATTTCTCATATCAAGCAAATATTGTTTTTTTTATTTACATACTAATGCTTTCTTTCACATTTGAGAACCAAAAATACTAGCCTTCCATATAAATATGATGGCCTTTTTTCATCATGCTTTATATAATAAAAATAAAAATTGTTTTTCAGGAGTTTATCGTTTCTTATTCATATTCTTCTTTTACAATGTAATAATTACAAAATTAATAAATTTAATATAAATAATGATTTCACACGTTTAAATTTTTATTTTTTTTTAAAAAAATTCTTTTTTTAAATTTCTTATTTATTATTGTTCTTAAATAAATTTTATTTAATATAATCTATAAATATTTTTGATATATTTATAAATATTGTTTAACTAAAATATCAATGTAATCACTTTAAATTTAGTATTAATTGTATTTTTAAAGTTGTTATAACATATAATTTTTTCCTTAATACATTTTATATCTAATATATCTAATATTTCCATATTTTTGACATTCAATATTGTTGATATATTTAATATAGCAAATATATTAATTATAATTGATTTTTTTTTAATGCTATAGTAGCATGACAAAATCATGAGATTACTAAGGGTCTAAACTTGAAAACCCCCCAGATTTACTACCATTATGAGTCAGAGTAAGGTCCTGTGGCTCTTTTTGGGATCGTTTACCATTGCTATATCGATGACCCTAACATGGAAGCAGATCCAATCCCAGGCAAACTAGCCATCTAACCTTGGCAACCCAATGTTGTTAGGATTCACATTTCTACTAAATGAGAGGTCAAGCAAGTCCTAATTTTTAAGGTCCATCAAACTAGATAAGCTCACCATACTGTCAAACAACTTGGGAATCGAACCTAATCTCATACCTTAGAATATGCTAAAATACCACGATGGATGAAGATAGTGCAATATCAACTACCTATAATCTAGACTATTATTCAATTTCAAGTTATACAGTATCTATTATTGATGTTAATAGTTACAGTCATGATCAGTCATAATCGTAACTAATATCGGTCAGTCAAAGATTTTTGATCTACCGGTTGACTGACTAATTTTGACCGATTTTGACTAACCAGTTGATCAAACATTTTTAATTAGTAATCTAAGATTTCTTTGCATTTTAATTAACAATCATTTTAGTTATATAATTTTTATAAATAAAAATTTTTGATTTATTTTTTTAAAAAAAGATTGCGATAATGCTGTAAATAGAAAAGTAAACATAAGCATATCAAGTTAGCCTAAAAGAAATATATAAAAATTGGAGTTTTAACAAATATCATATTAGTATTATTTAAAGCTTAAATAAAATTATCAATCAAGAACTTTAAATTATATTATTGATATATGGGCTGGTCAACTAGTCAATATAACTGGTCAGTCAGTCAAAGGCCTTTGACTGACCATTGACTAATTATAACTGATCATTACTATTTTTCATATTCTATTATCAGAAATAGACCTTATGCAAATAATGTGATACTTGTCCATTACAGACCAGCCCCTTAACATAGGTTTCAAACTCAATCTGTTTATTATGCATCAAGTTACTTACCACAATTACCTGTTATCAGAGTGATAATAAACGAAATAACCTTATACTGCTTATGTTATAAGAGCTATCATCCTTCATATAAATAACTATCAAATGATCATCTTATTCTACAAATTTGTGATCTTTAATATACATAGTTTGTATGCATTCTATGAAATTCATTCTTAGAATCAAACTGATAAATCTCATAAATTAGTTTATTATGATCTATCTTAGCTAGAAGTTAAAATAGGATTTATTATAATGTAACTTACAATAGTATCTCATTTGTTATCAACTAAGATAGGACTACCAGACCTTTAATTGATTTATTATATAAATTAATATATAATATATTATATACAGTCCCAGCCAAAAGTAATGGCGGTTGGGATAATACTTAATTTTTTAATTGTAATATCTCTATTATTCTGATTTATCACATTATTTATTAGGTTCAATTGGGTA
>CAMKVN010001012.1:0-21511 GCA_946474995.1 Funneliformis geosporum | reverse complement strand
GAACCACTACACTAACTTGCAATTGAGTTCGTCACTTAGAATATATAAATTCTCTAAATTTCCTAAGTCCCTAAACCCTTAAGTTCGTAAAGTCAAGTGAAGTAATTCTAAGGCATTCTGAATACCTGTAGAACGTAAGATTCCCTAAGGTTGTAAAGTCTGATGATAAGGAAGTTACTTATCGCAGCAAGGGAACTTAGATAAATTACGTGAAGTAATCAGAGAAGATTATTCCCGGTGATAACACGTGAATTCAAAAAAATAGTTTCATATGATTTTGTCTTATATGATTTTGTGATTAACCTCAGATCGCTTCAGATTTCACAACGGTCTCGCTATTCCCTAGTTATAAAATAAACTAAACTAAATATATCTATGAAAAATAAATAACATCATCAAGGAAATAAAGTTGACAAAATTGATCAGCAAAGATGATCATATCAATAAAGTTGACCATTATACTGGAAATAAAATTGACATCTGGATCTACAATGTTTCACATTGATTATATCAGAACATAAAGTTGACATCAGGATCGATGAGATGATAAACAAGAACATTTAATTGATATTAGATTTATAATCAGATTTTAGCCAAAGTTTTACACTGTTACAGTGTTTTATACTTATGAATGAAAAGCAAAGGTAATTTTTCATTACTAGATGCATTGCATGTTACTAATATGCTAACACATTCTTTAGGACATTTTTTACCAAGTACTGGAGAGTGTGCTATTGTTTTACATAGTTCTATATGCCAAAAAAGAGCAGTTTCATCACAATTCCAAATATCTCTCAAATCATATTCTTGAAGAATTTCTTGTAATTCAACTTTCATTTGTAAGATTTCATTGATTGGTGCACTACCTGCTTCTCCACAGATTTTAAAGGTATGCAAATTAGTTCTACGTTTAAAATTATTTAGCCATCCTCCTGATGTCAAAAAACTATTAATATTAAATAATACAGCAAACTTTTTTGCTTCTTCTTGAATAATAGACTCACTAAGAATCAAATCTCTGGAAATTTGTTGGTCTATCCAGATACTCATTGCCTTTTCTATTTGTAGATAATTACTAGTCTATTCACGACAATTATTTGCATTTGGTGAAGTAATATCAAATATTCAAATTTTTTAAAATATCAGAAACTGTACTATCAAAGATTCCATATTCTTTTGCTGATTGAATACCATTAAGTTTCTGATTTTGATATTTTTCACAAAGTTCTTTTTTTGAGTAAGTGTTAAAAACTTTTTTTTTATTTTGAGAAATATTTTTCCCTTGACTTTCTATTTTGTATTAGATCAAAAAAAAAATCAATCGGTATCACTAATAAAAAAAAGATTATCGAAATTACATGGATTTTATTTTATTAGTTTTTTATTACATATAATCATGTGATCTGGTATATTGAACCATTTTTATTATAATTGATCTGAAATTTGTTCCATTATGGTGATTATTGAGATTTTACTAATAAATTCCGCTGTATCGAATTTATTTTAACATAAGTGATTTGATTCTAAAAAAAGTTTTAGTATGGGCCTGGTTCTGGATTATTGAGGTTCTAGTATACCAAATTTCACTGTGTATATAGAAAGATATAACTAATATGTTTAATATATCATATATATCAAATATGTCTGATATATCATATGTATTGAATCTATATAATATATCTTATTTGTCAATCATGTTAGATATATCATATATGTCAGACATATTAGAATTGTCAGATTTGTTAGATTTGTCAATCATCTGCATCATGTGGATCCTATCACATTTTATCTGTTCACAGTAATAATAATAAAAAATTCAAATCAACTCAAATTTTGATATTGTATAAATAATATATATATTAATTATATATTAAAATTTTATTTAATAAATTAGAAAATCTATTTAATATTCTTTTAAAAACTTTAATTAAATTTAAAATCAAAATATTTATATATTTATATTTATATAAATATTTCAGCTTTCACTGATTCAAATTAAATGAAATTTTAATATATTATAGATAAGAATTATATCAAGATTATATAAAAATTTAATCTAATTCTGATCAATATATTTTGAGAATTATAATATCAAATATTGTATTCAGAGACTTATAACTATCCTTTGTTGCGATTGCGACTATATAAAATATAGAGTTATAGTTACAGATTGTAGATTATAATTAGTAAGGCCTAGTTACAGTTCTATCTTTAATTATAATAATAATATATCAGTGAATCCTATTTTATATATTTCTGGATTATATAAAATTAATTTTATATAATTTATAGTTATATAAAATTGCAATTTAAATTAATTTTTTTATAATTTTTTCAAAAATTTTTTTTAAAAATTAAATCATTATAAATTATAAATACTAAATTAATTGAAATTAAAAATATTAAATCTTATTTGATTTTTTAATAATTTTTTTTATATAAGTTATTTCTGAATTTCAAAGTGACTTTAATTACTTTTATTAATTTTTTACTATTAAAAATTATCTCTGAATATTATTACAGAATGATTATAATAAGAAAATATGGTATAGCAAATGATCAACATATTTCACAAAATTGATCTATTAGAAGATTTACAAAAAAACGATCTACAGAATTGATCTACTAGATAATCTGCAAATGATTTATATATATAACGTTAGAAATGTTAAATAAATGTTATATAACTTATATATTTGATATATCTGACATGATTAACAAATAAGACATATTAGACAGGTCAGAAATAATAGATATATTTGATTTATTAGACATGTATAATATATTAGTTTTATCTTTCTATATAAATTATTTTACATAAATAAGATGGTTTGTAAATGTTGAAATTGTAAGGAGTTAGATTTCCTCTAGCCTGATGTTAATGTGCTTATTCATCTTTTCATTATCCTTTTATTTTTATTATTCTTATATATATCTTATCTTTAATATACTTATTTTACATGCATAATATTAGAAATATAATGATTAATTGCTACATAATTTATGATTTATAAAATAATCTTTTACTTAAAAATATATATATTATTATAATTATTTTAATGAACCCAATAAGCTATCAATAAAAAGCAACTACTCAAATGCCTTGTCTACTATTGTGATTTGTAAAAATCACACGTTAATAATATCAGAAAAGTTTTAGACATTTTATCTAACTTGTAAACTTGTGGTTTTATATTATAACTGTAACTGTAAATTTCACAATATTACAGATTTGAAGAAATAGTTATGATATCATCTTTAATCATATAATTAATATTATATATTTAAAATTAGAATAGATAAATAATAAATGAAAAAATGTTAGAAAAATGTTAGAAAATGAAATATAAAATTTATATAAAATATTTATAAAAGGAAAATCAGAAATACAATTACCTGATCAAATTATTTAGTATCAGTTACATAATATCTTGAAATATTAGCTCAATATTTAAAACTTAAGAAGAAGTTAGAATGTATTTCATCAATTAAATTTGATAATGAAGAAAATATAAAGATCATTATTTTGCATTTAATAAAATACTTGAAATATTTGAAGTTAAATATATAAAAAAGAATATTACTAAAAATATAATTAATGTTAATAATCTAAAGTTATAAATCAAATTTACCCAGAATAAAAAAGATGATATAGGAATCTTATTATTAGAATATTTTAATGATCCTTATAGATTAATTAGATAAAGAATCATAAATTATTATGTAAAACCAAATACATGAATTTTTATTAGCATTTTGTTATTGAAATGATTATAATCTTTATCAAAATCCTTTATAGAATACTATTTTTTTTATCAGTTTACAGCTATTAGTGTTATATATCTTAATAATTATTTTTCTGATAGAACCTTAAAAATAGAAGCAATTTTCTACAAGATATTATTTCAGTATAAAAAAGCAATAAAGTTAGAAAAAGAAAATTAGGAGTTATAAGATATAAACCTAATAATCAAACTTCAAAAAAAAATCCTTTTAAATTGCTATTATATCAACATTACATTCAAATGTAAAAAATTCTAATCAAGTTATTTTTGACTAATAGATGTTAATTAATTCAAAAAACTTAATAAATCAAGATGGATTGCCAAGAAAAAAACAGAAATAAATTTATTGTAAAACTAAACCTGAAGATAAAATTATCTTAATTATGTTGACTTATTCTAAATATCTAACTACAGTGAGACCTCTCTAAATGCACCCCCCTTGGGACCATAGTGAAAATTTGAAAAAATGTGCATTTAAGGAGAGTGTGCATTTAAAGAGAGAAATTTTGTATAATCTTTATATACTGAGGCTGTGTGGAATGTGCATTTATAGAAAAAATATATATGCGTACATTTAGGGAGGGTGTATTTAGAGAGGTCTCACTGTAGTAATTAATTAGATCAAATTAAAGAAGCATTAGAGAATAAATAGAATAAAAATCAAAATTTATCAATATATATCTTGTTATAAATATAATAAAAATAATAATAGTAAATAAACTAATATTTTATTATTATATTTTGTTAAAGCAAATTTGATTTTATATATTTATTTTATTATATAAAAAATAAAACTAATTTTATTAAAAAAGTGTTATATATAGTTTGATAAAATGATTTTGTTAAAAGGTTTGTTAAAAATAAAGAAAGTTTAATATTTTATTATTGGTTTAAAAATTAAAGTAAAAGAATCTAAGATATTAATATTAAAAAATAGACAGAATTTCTAATAGAATAAAATATTATAGAAAAGCTCAAAAGATAAAACCTCAACTTCTTTTAAATAGAAAAAATACAAAAAAAAAATATTAAAAAAATACATTTATATTATAACTTGAAATAGATTATGTAGAAAGAACTTTTCAAATTTAAAGATTATATAAACTTTTTAATTGTAATCAACACCATAAATTGGACATGCATACTAATTGATATATATAAGAAAATAGGTTTAGAAATTATTATAAAATTCAAAATACAAATGTAATAAAAGATATCAATTATATATTGATTTAAATTTTGAATGGATAGATAATAAGATTTCAATCATTAATATGTCTGAATAATATATAGTTCTTTATTTTATTTTAAACTAATACAATATTTATAAAATTTTATATTAAGAAGTTTTTTTATATACTTTTATGGTCCAGTGCAAAAAGATTTGTATCTCACCAAAATGGAAATAATATGCGCTAAGATATCTATAGTACAATCTAAAATGGTGAGCTGATTTTTTTTTGTTAATTCTTATACTCTGCAACACTCTACTAAAAAAAATTATTATTTTTTTAATAAAAATTTCATGAAACAGAATGGCGCACCATTAACTAATAATGAAAAAATAATGGTAATTAACGTTTACCATTATTTTTTGGGAGATAATTTAAGAAAAGATGATCATCAAAAGCTCACATTACGCAAGCAGGTTGCTAAGGTATTGGGTGTAAATGAAGGAACAGTTGGAAGCATAGTTTTAGACTGGAACAAATGTGGCGACAATACTTTTACTCTGCATAAAACCCTTGGACGTCAGAAATCAGAACCTAGCGAAAACATTTCAGAACTTTTGCATACAAAGATTTTGGAATGTAACAAAAAGGCCAAACAACTTAACATACCTATATTACGCCAATTTCTTTCTGAAAATGGATATAAGCTTTCTAAATGGAAGCTTCTTCATTTGTTACATTATTTGAGCTATTATTTCAGCCAAGGAGAATGCAGAGACATTCTTCATGAATCTCCAAACAATATTGCATACCGTTGCCATTACCTCTGCTTCCATTTTACTAATTTAGAGGGTAGAAATGATGTACCAACTGTTCAGAAGTTTTTCATGATGAATCATATTGTCATTTGCATCATACTTCATGAAATACTTAGGTTTCCTATCACAGCGTTGTTTTAGCACCTGGGCATGATTCATTAGTAGTAATTTTTGGAGCAATTATTGTATTTAAAAATGGAACTTCTAATAAACTACATGGTAAGCTTGTTCCTAGTCCTATTCATATTTGGGATCCAACCATCAAACCTCCAAGTAACCGTGAACGAAAAAATATAATGCTAAAGAATAGAATAATATTCCTGACATTGTTAAAGATGCCAACATTGTTCTTGATCAAATGGATTACCATGGAAATTTCAATGCAAACATTTTTGAGGGTCTTTTTTCAACTCTTTGTAAATCACTTCATGAAAATTATGGACCCATTAATATTCATATGGATGGAGCAAGTTATCACAAACGGCGAGAAGAAACCATTCCATCTTCAAATGCTAAAAAAACAGGAATTAATTGACTGGTTAACTGCTCATGAAATTTCTTTTTTTAGTGATTTAAAAAGACCAGAACTTTTGGAGTTGGTTAAAATAAATAAAGAAAAGGTACCATTTACTTGTATAAAAATTGCAGAGCAGTATGAACATGAAATTTCTTTTACCCCTCCATATTATTATGAACTCCAACCAATAGAAGGTGTTTGGACAGTATTTAAGGGTGAAGTTGCATGTTCGGGTCCACATCCAAACCTTTTGTCAGTTAGGAATACCCTCTTAGATGCATTTAAAAAAAAAATTACTTTACATGTTATTATTAGTTTTTGGAAAAAAGCATTGAAACATGCGAAAGAATATTTAGAGTATGATGAAAATATGCAATTAACTGATGACGAATTTGATGAATATAGTAGTTCTGATGATGATCATGTAATATAGATAATTCTTATATCATGTCTTTTCCAATATATATTGATGTTATTTTAATAAAAAAAAAATTTGCTTATTAAAATTTTTTTTATTGGTGATTTATTTGAGGTACAAATCTTTTTACATTGGACCATAATATAAATGTAAATAAGAAGCATATTTCTTTTTATAGAATTATAAATTATAAATAATGAAAACATTAAATAAAAATATTTATGTAAAATATGTGAAAAACAAGACATAATACAAGAAAATATATTAAGCAAATTCAATAAAATGGTTATCTATATATATGCTATATTTAGTTAGTTCAAACTTTAATAGTAATTCAAACTCAATCCTATTAATAATATAGTTAATTATTTTTCTTCAAATAATAATAAAATAATAAATTATAAAAATCAAATTTTTAATGTATTTTTAAATTTAAATTTTTATGATTTATAATACAATAATAATTACTACTAATTAAGATTAGAAATATTTATAATATTAAGTATATGATTAATATAATTGATTTAAATAAAATAAATTAGTAATACTAATAAATATAATAAATTATATTTAAAACTAAATAATATGAAAAATTATTTATTTATAAAGTAAAAAAAACTTTATCATAAACAATTCTTTTCTTTCTTTTCTTTTCTTTTTTTTATTATAAAATGCTTATTAAAAAAAAAATTGATAAAATAACAATAAAAAAGTAAACTATTATTTTTATAATCAATAATTCATTTACATGTAATCAAAAATAGAAATTATAAATAATTTAATTAAAATCCATTTTTTAAAATATTCTTTTAAAAAATTAATCAATTTCTTTTTATTAATAAAATTTTAAAGATAAGATTTATATTTCAAATAATCATAATAAATAAAATTATAAATAATAGTTTATTCAAACATAAAATTTATTATATGGACCTATGCAATAAAAAGGAGGAATTATGTCAAATAATTTTGTTCAAAAATTTTTATAATAAACCAATGGAGAATCGTTATATCAAAGTTTTTGATTAAAAATTAATAGTTATAATTAATTTATTAGCTTATATTATAAATTTTTATACATTATATAATTGTATTAAACCTCGGGATCATGCACGCAGAATTTGAATTGGCCTGGACACGTCCTTGAAATTGGATAAATAGAATTCGATTTCATGAGAATTAAAACAATGGATTTTTTTCGTGGAATTGCACACAATCTTTCTTTATAATTAGAGTAATATACTATTGTTTTTAAATAGAAAATGAAGTATTGAATAAATATTCTTTACAAATATTATTGCATATAAAGAATAATTAACTAGTACAAATTATAATTAATAAATTTTTTTATGCATACTTGTGCCTTAAAAAATATTCAACGATCGAGTTAAATTTTGCTAATTTCATATTCAGATAACGGATTGCACTTCCTTGTAAAACATATCCATATCGGGGGTAACTTTTTTAGTAAATCGGAATAGGCTGAATTAAGTTTCATGGAAAGAGATTTATTATTATATAAAAAAATGGATTGTTTCATGGAAATAATGAAGTAAAAAGATCAATGCGAGCGAATTCTTTCATTTAAGTAACCATAAAGATTTCCATTGAACCCTTCGAAATTTAAATCATTTCCAAGCTCTCAAATCCCCTTCAAAACTTTCTTCATTATTAGGGTCAGTTTCTCATCCGTTAAATTTCTTTATTATAATACAGGAATAAATTAGTTGCTATCAGTAATACAATGTAATGGGCATTCACGATTACAAATTATATCTCTAGGCGGAGGTATCAGTGAAGTAGTATATCGGAATCTTGATTGTTCTTCAAGAAGACAAATCATTGTAATAAATGTAAAGATTGCAAGAGGTACGAATATATAACGAAATATTTCCTTCCAAATTAATTGTCTTATTTTTTCTGGATCATCATCCTTTTGAAATTTCGTGGTTGAGGTAAAAAGCCACTGAATCACATCGCATATGGCTAAAACAACGCTACAAAACATCCATGACCAAATTGGCTCATCTGGACCATAATGTGTTACCACGAAGGCTGTAATAACACAATTAATTGTCTGTAAAGAAATTAAACGGATCATTGCGCTGTAGACTTCATAATAAAAGAGCCATCGATGCATGAGACCATCTGCAAGCCAATAACTCCAAAGACCGGCTAAAAGGCACTAAAAAGTATTTACGTAAAAAAAAGTAGAAAAAAAAAAAAGAAAAGAATGAAATGAAAACCGAATATCAAATTGGTTATAGTCATAGGGTTTTATACAAAACCATCCCATCATCAGACTAAATTTACAGATTTCAGTTAATTTACGGTAAACTGATTGAGTTTCAATTATAGATCGAATTTCAAAATTAAATCTGATTTATTGTATGTAATTAAACCTTTTGAAATAATAAGAGTACATGATACTAAGAATTAGAATTGGAACAGCCCCTCCCCCATTAAAATACACTGCATGATCAACTCAATATTTGAAAAAAATTTTTCGAAAACTTGTTTTATTAGAAATAAAGCTGATACATGTAATTCTATTTTCAGGTTTTGTTTGTAAAAAAAAACTTTCAAGTGGTATTAAATTACTTACCCACATGGCACCTAACCAATAGTCCAACTCGGTGCTTCTCAATTCCAAAATGTTACTTGCATCACGATGGTTAACATAACTCGCCGATGAGATACATGAAACAACACCGTAGCTGGCGGGTACTAAGCTAAAACCTCTGAGGATAAAGAAAGGTATGCGAAGTATACGTGGTATTACACTTGGTACTCCCATCCTTCGAAATGACGGAAGCGGTGGCTTCTTTGACAAATGTAAGTTCGGGTTAAATTTCCAACTAATAACTTACATGATTTGAAATAAAAATATACCATATTTACCGTCAACATTCTAAGAAGAAAAAAAAACTGATCGCGTTTTTTTTTTCAATTGGCCCGTTAATCAAATAAGCGATTAAGGGCGTATAAGTTATAAAACTTGCGGATCGCGCGAGTATTATATTGATTCAAAACCAGTAACTTAGTATAGTTATTAGTTTTTTTTAAGACTACTGAAATGGTAAACTTTAAAAATTCGGAAAAAAAAGAAACCAATCGAAAATTGAGAATTGTATTTGAGATAAACTTTTTTGATCGGTCACGTGACATCTATGCAATATAAGATATTTTTTTTTTTGGTGGTTGGATGAACTTCCTCTTCACATACTAACACCACTTTTAATAAGTTAAAATGTCCAAAAGAGGTAGAAATATCTTCATTTATTTAAGAGATTGCTTGCGAAACAATTGATTTTTTATAAAGAGTGCTGCTTCCAAGATCTTTTGTTGTATTTTTTATTTATTTATTAAAACAAGCTACAATTATTAAATCAATTATCTTTTTTTTTTCACCATTAAGGGCGTGGCGGTGGTAAATATTCTAAATAAATAAATAAATAAATAATTTTTTTTAATAATATTTAGGTCATTTAATTTCATTGATTGATTTTTTTTTTTTTTAGCTTCTGGTAACAAGTTTCGAATGACCTTGGGTCTTCCTGTCGGCGCTGTCATGAACTGTGCTGATAATTCTGGAGCCAAAAATTTGTACGTTATCTCAGTCAAAGGTATCCATGGTCGATTGAACAGATTACCTGCAGCTGGTGTTGGTGACATGGTTATGGCCACTGTTAAGAAAGGAAAACCTGATTTAAGGAAAAAAGGTATGATTGATGGGGATTTTTTTTTTTTTTGAAAAAAAATTTCTAATGATCCAAATTTTTTTTTTTTCTTTCCTATTAATTTTTCTTATTTGATCTGTAAAACCTTTCTTTAGTTATGCCCGCTGTAGTGATTCGTCAAAGAAAACCATGGCGTAGAAGAGATGGCGTTTTCCTTTACTTTGAAGGTATATTTCCTTCCTTTAATTTTTTTCATATTTTTTAGGATCAATGAATCACGATAATTGTAATTCTTAGATAATGCCGGAGTGATTGTGAATCCCAAGGGGGAAATGAAAGGTTCTGCTATTACTGGCCCGGTGGGAAAAGAATGTGCTGACCTTTGGCCACGTATCGCTTCATCTTCTGGTACAGTGGTAAGTAAATCCCTAATCTCTCTTTTTAATTCATAATATTATATCAAACGATTAACTTATTTTACATTGTATGATGATAAAGGTATGAACCAGCATCAGTATGACATTATTTTAGTAAATAAAAAAAATATATTATTTTTTTTTTATAAAACTTAATTTCAATTTGCTTTATATTTTATGTGCACAAAGGATCATTTTGTATCCAACAATAAAAATTAAAAAAAATATTATAACATTATATTATATAAAAAGTAAATCGATAAAATAAACAATAAAAATAGTAAATTTAATATGAATTATCTAATTTAAAAATTTTTTACAATATTATATATATCATCAGTTATTTTAAATGATATATTTTTAAGGATTTTTTTTTTTAAAAAAATGTTTGTTTTAAAAAAAGAAAAAAGAAATATATTACGATTATATAATTTTTAACTATATTACTGTTTAAAAAAATCTACCAATTCCAGCTGAAAACAATCTTCCAACCATACTTGGACTTGATGTAGCCGCTCTAGCTGCAAAACCTGTCGCCCATTTTTTCTTTGCATCTTTATCACACTGGGTGTAACCAATAACGTTGGCAGCATTTAATGCTATGGCAACGATTATAATTAAAAGCCATTCAGGACTGAATAATCTAAAGAAAGCTAATATTAACCATAAAATTATTGTAACATAAAGTGAAATCCAAAATATACGTGAATCAACGGGATTCACAGGTCTTGAAGGCTAAAGGGAAAATTTAAAGTTTTAAAAATTAATTTTTTTAAATAAATCAAAAAAAGAAGAAACAAGATCACATACATCTCTACTTTCAAACATCCAAACATTTGTTCCATCGGGTTGAATATCATTCCACCATCTTAACCCTACTAATAATCTACCAGTCACATTTTTAACAGTCCAAAAATCAAATGACAATAATAAGACACAAACGATGAAGATTAAAGGAAAATTATCAGAAAACATGGAACCAAATAGGTATACAACTAAAGCTCCTGTACGGAATAATAGATGAAATGCTAAGGCTACTGGATGACTATAAACATTTTTTTTTTAAAAAAAAAAAGTAAAATTATATCAATATTTCAAATAATAATTATAAATATAATTGAAATTTAGATATGAATTCGATAACTTTTTTAAAAAATTAATTTCGTATCGAATTTTATTCTCTGTTCTTAAAAATTTACCTGGATTGTTCCCAAATGCTCTGAGTTGGAGTATTAGACTGAGTTTGTACATTTTGAGGTGTCATGTTACCCCTTGCATTTGTTTCTTGAGCAGTTTCTACATCTGGCTCTAAAGATCCTGTACCAGCAAATGGAGCAGCTCCTGATAATAAATTAGCTCGCGATCCCTTTAATAAAATAAAAGTCCATTATAACATGATAGAATCTGACGCGTAATTGTAAGTTGAACACGTACCATTATAAAAACAATCAAAATTTTATACTGTAAAAAGACTACCGCACCAAAACCTCTCGATTTACTTTCAAAAATGCAATATTTATTTTAACGTTTAAATTTGAGGTATTACGATATTTTATGAGTACGTTACACGATTTTAAATAATGAAACGTGTAATTTGATGTCTCGCATTATTAAAAAAAATTATTGCATAACAGGTTTTATTATTGTGACGTGACCAAGTTTTTATTTTTTCGTTTGTATTAATACAAGCAATTTTTTATTCTCCCCGTGTATTTTTTAACCTTTGATTTATAAATATAGTTTATGTGACAAGAGTGAGACAACAAATAAATCAAAAATCAAAATTTCACTATCACCTCAATTTACATTAAAAGAACATTTTTAATCGATAAATAAAGTTTTCGTTATATTAACAATGGATACCGTGTGTTTTTTTTTTTTCTTTTTTTTTTTGATTTTTTTTTTTTCTTGTATTTAATAAAGGTAGTATTGTATTATATAATAAAAATGGGAAATGTTAAGGAAGAGATGAAACACGAGAAATTTTCACCAATAAAAGGGACTCCTTTAAGTAAGATACCAACACACCAACACCCTGTGAACCAAAAGGAATTCCCAAATGTAAACCATAAAAAGAACCAAACACAGAGGAAAACGAACTTGCAATAAACCAACGAAGAAAAAAAAAATAAAAAAAACTTTGATCACGCTTATGTAAATATGAGGGAAAACTGATTTTATATATGAAGTGTGAAAAAAATATATATAATTAACTAATTAGTGCTACTTTGATTCTTCAGCTTCGACATCTTGTTTATTACTACTGGGTTCATCTTGTTTCTCACCCTCTGCTATAAATTTTAATAAAAAAAAAAGAAAAAGCAAAAGAATGAGTTCATACAATTTTATTTTTTCAAATTTAATCTAAATTTACTCACCATCTTGCAAGTCTGAAGTCCAGAGGGTTAAGTTGTCTCTAAGCAGCTGCATGATCAACGTACTATCTTTATAGGATTCTTCACTCAACGTGTCGAGTTCCGCAATGGCATCATCAAAAGCTTGCTTGGCAAGATGACAAGCACGATCAGGTGAATTGAGAATCTCATAGTAGAAGACTGAAAAATTTAATGCCAACCCAAGCCGGATTGGATGAGTTGGAGCAAGATCGGTCTGGGCGATATCAGTTGCGTGTTTATAAGCTTCATGAGCCTGAGTGGCGGCTTCTTTTCGTCTTTCACCCGAGGCAAATTCGGCAAGATATCTGTGATAATCACCCTTCCTGTAATATAAGATTAAATGGACAAAAAATTATTTACCAAAAAAAAAAGGAAAAGGAAAAAATTTTTTTTAATCATAATAGAGCATCTAAAAATATGCTTTGACATTCAATCTAAATCCTCATCACGGAAAGCCATAAACCATAAATTGGCAACCAAACATTTCTTACTATCTCCCTCACAAAACTTGTATTATTTTTACTAAGGGGAATTATCGTTAAATTAGCTTACATTTTATAATAGAAAACCTTGGATTCACCAGCTTCAGCAGATGGAATCAAATGTTCATCCAATACGGCGAGAATATCCGAACAGACTTCTGAGAGCTCGGTTTCGACTTTCTGGCGGTAAGCTTTGATCTTCTGAACTTGAGTTTCGTTACCTTTATTTTCTTCCTTTTGCTCGATAGATGAAATAATTCTCCAAGACGCCCGGCGTGCACCAATAACATTCTTATATGCTACTGAGAGAAGATTACGTTCTTCTACGGTAAGCTCTACTCCGAGCTAATGATTATATATCGTCAAAAAAGATTGACGCGGATGATTTTATGAATCAATTCAATGTAAAATAATAGGTTAGATTGACCTTGACCGTTATAACGCTTTACGGAAATTTAATGTGTATATACCTTGGCAACATCCTATAATTTAAATAATAATTTAATAAATTTTAAAATATTAATCATTTTTTTTAAAAAAAAAAAAAATAAAAGAAAAGAAAAAAGGATCATTGAATTGTCTTGAAACAAATACCTTCATGTAAGATACCATTTCTGATCAACCAGATTTGATTAGAGACATCATAACTTTAGCCAAAAATAGAACAAAAAAGAGAAAAACATTCAAAATCACAATAAATTTTATTACCATCATAACGTTCGGCTTGCTCGGCGAGCTTGGCCATATAAACCTTTTTATTGGAGGTCAACATCAGGTGAAAAAAAAGAAAAATTTTTTGTCACACTTTCTCTGACAAAATATACAATAAAATAGAAATATTTTTAAAAATACTAAAGCTTTACGCGGTCAAATACCTGGTTTTCGCGTTCCTATAGAAAAAAAAAGTAATAAAGTTCGTGTTTAGAAAAATACAACATAACAACAATACAACAAATAAAAAACAACTAAATAAATTATAATTAATATATCTAAATATTAAAAGGTTTAAATCTAACAACCAAAAAGCGATCACTTTCGAACCTCTTTTTACCTAATTCATAAGAACGCGCAGTAAAGTGAGACATTCAAAAAACTTACGTTAGCAGACATCTTTATTAGGTTGTGTTGGTAGGTTGGAACAAAGGAGTTCACTTTATTTTTGGTAAGAATAGGTTTTAGGCAAGGCTAGCAGATGCGGCGATGGTGAAAGGGAAATAACTTTGAGGCCGAAGCAACGACGAATATACTACCGTTTGACAAAGATACGAGAAAAAAAAAAAAAAAAATATTGCCTTGCTATTAGACTCTTGAGTAGTACTTTAGTGCAACCTGGTTGTTTGGAGTGATGCAAAGATTTGGACCTAGGGTCTCTAAAATGTAAAATAATTGGCGGTATCCCATTTGTGGCATAAGTAATAATTAATGATATACTAATTTAGTGTGGCATTCCCAAATCTCCGCAGAGAATTTTTGAACACAGATGGGGACACAACGGGAAGCCTCAACCCCCAATTTAAACATTGTGATATCATTTACCATTTTTATGTTCGTCCAACAATTTGCATTAAAAAAAGTAGGGTTTGGAGACAAAACGAAAAAGATGTTAAAAAGGGGCAGAGGTGTTTTGTGCTAATTTCCCCATAAATTTGATTGGTTTCATGAAATTTTACTTTCCCAAAATTATACATTTTGAGCTGTCTGTCATTTTTTTTCATTTTGAAGGTTACAATTATATTTTTGAATGAAGGGATTCAAAAAGAACATTGTTGGGGTTACTTTGTGGAGTATTATTGTGTAGCTTAGGGTGTATGTTACCTTCGCTTTTTATGATATCTTTGTCCCACCCATGCATGTGCCATACTGAACCAATCATATTTATTTGCCAAATCAGGATAGTCCTTTTGGAAAACTTGATTTAAAAACTGCAAGTGTCATGTGAAGTTATACAAACATCTATCGGATTATCGGACAAATATTTTCTTCGACTTTTTAATAATAAAACTTGTAATAATCAATTCAGAAACCTTGGTATCCTTGGTGTCCAATTAATATTAAAGATTTTCTTCAATATTTTTCCAAGTAACCATTCAATTTTTTCTTACATAATATCTTGGATAAGTATTGCTATTCATTTACATTGATATAATCATTTGAAAATTGTGTAATATATGTAGGGCAAATTACAGATGAAGACAACCATAACATCAAGCCTAAATCATAAAAGATATTCTATGTTTCTCAAAATATCCCTAAATCAATTATTAAATTTCTTCATTAGCATAACCTTTAGCAATACCAGATCGACCCTCTTCGGCTAATCGTATTTCTGTTTCTCCGATTTGTTGCTCTAGTCCTCGAAATGTCCTTGATTTAAGATAATCACCTATAATCTCAAAAAATTTAATAAAATAAAATACACACAAATCATTCGTCTATTGATGATTCCCACCTGCTGCACTGTTCAGTAAAGTTGATACTGATGTATTTTGATTGCGTAATGTTAAATCTTTGATGCTGCCCGTAACATTTTCTACTGTGATGATTTACCACGTGACATCCAAATTAACCTTGTGTCGCTAATAAAAAAAATGATACAAAGAACATGAAGAATACCAGATGCGTCTTGAATGGCATATTTTCGACCTTGTTTGTACTTTCCGGTAATTAAAGAGAAATGTGGTTCATCATCTTCACCTACGGACTGTTATTAAAAATATTAATTTTTTTTTCGTATATTACTCAGAATAAATTGATAAATAATACCTTTTCAAATTCTTCGGTGCTTGAACCTGGCATAAAATAAAATTGTGTTAAAATGGTACTTATAAATTGATAATACTCTAACTTACCAATTCTAGATAACAAGAGCTGAAAATCCGTGATATATTCTCCCGTCCATTGTTTTGATCTAAAATATATAAAAAATATGACAAGATCCTAGTGAAATGAAAAATACATTTCTTATTTAAACTTACGGATTCAAAGCGATCTCTAACTCAAAAGGAGTCACAATCGGACGATAAAATTCCTAACGATATCATAAACTGTTAACAAATAAAAAAAATCTACTTTCTTAGTAAAAAGAAAATCACCTTTGAATCAATCAAGCTATTTTCAGGACAGGCTACAAGAACAAAACACTCGATTTCCATAAAATTGGCCATTTTTGCGACGTTAAGTTTGCCCATGACAAATGTATATGGTTTTTTGCCAGCACGGATGATTAATTTTTTGAGATGCGATATTATAGTTAAATAAGATGCTAATTCAAATTTAAATCGATTAAATATTTAAAAATTGTATATAAATTATCTATAATAGCTATAATAACATAAAAAATCACCAACGCCTAAAGTTCCCACAACTATTCCAATAACATCAGCATCCTTTGCTTTTTGTATCATATAATAACTAATAAATAAAAAATATATATTAACATAATTAATAAATCGAAATTATTATTTCATCGCAGCTTTCAGAAATGCATGTCCCTTACAAATATTGACTTGCAGTAAAAAAAATTCAGATAACAGCGATTACAATTACGAGATAAATAGGTTATTTTCTTTAATAAATTATATAACAGATCATTTACGTAAAAATTTGATAATTGTAATTGCTGTGATACTTTCTACAGATCAATTTTGAGAGATTGTACATACCTGAAAACTGCGAAAAGTATGTAAATATCATAATGAACAATACCGTTTCATTAAAGCTTTATTCACATGTATGCTCTCTTGCCTCCCTATCCGTGTTTCCGGATTATATGAATAAACCTTCAAAATCAAAAAAAAAATACTTATTATTAATTTCTTGCCAACTAATAAATATTTCTTTAATGTTTACCTTGCACTTGTTATATGTCATTAATATATTAGTTAAAGTTAAGCTTTCACCACCGATATAAAATATCGAACAATTATCAATTGAAGTGTTTTCTGGTAATGAATAATGCCTTCCTCGATGGTTTGAAACTGGTGTATCTAAAAAATAAAATGACTAAATAATTAATGAAAACATTGAAAGTAAAAATATCAAATAATCAAGAGTTTACATTGTAGACTTAAAATGTGTCAATTTATATCATACCTTTTAAAAAATTAAATTCTAACATAACAAAGGACTGGATAATATTTGTATAATTTTTTCCATTACGCAATTCAAGGACGAAATCATCTATGAATAATAGTATTATTAAGAATATTTTTTAAAAAGTATTACAGCTAAAAAACTTTTCTTACTTATGCAATATGAGTAAACGACATCATACATTATAAGTAATGGTTGATTCTTGTCCTGTTTAAACAACTCATCAAATGACTCTAAACAATGAACTAAGACGATAGGTTGTTTTCCAAACACGTATAATACGGGAAGTCGCGAAGTACTTTCAAAACGTAAAGTTATGTTAATGCTCACAAGATAAAATATGAAAATGAAAACAAACAGATCGGTCCTTACGGGCTTAGACATGAACGGCCATAATGAATAATACATTCTGCGTCGACATGTTGAGCTGCTATTTCATCTACACAACAGCTTTATATATAATATAAGAGAGAATGAAAGTCAATTAATTTAAATTTCCGACATAAGATAAAGTTTGTATTTTTTACCTTCCATATGAAGTATCCGCCAGAATAAAAATCTTTTTCTTGATTTTCTCTCTTAAAATTGTAGCAACTTTAACGGAATCGGCCAATAATTCATCAGGAAACTGTAGTGCGACCTTTATATAAAAAATAATTGGAAAGTATTATTAAAGTATAACAGGCGAATGAGCTTTCGAAAAAAAAAAATAACTTTAGAATTTTACCTTATCAAACCCACCGTCCATTAATGCTTTCATGGTTCTGTCAATTTCATAAATTTCTTCTAATTGTTTATCAGAATTCGCCAATCTTTGGCTTTTCACATCAAGTACGCGCTCTATAATGGCGCTACCGTCATCAGCAAAATTGTTTGGTCCTTGAAGAGAGGTCATTATAGGCCACACGAATGTATAAAGAAATATTAAATAATGTATTTATAAAATTGAGACGAAAAAACGCGATTCAAGATATCTGAATGGTGGGACAAAATACTACTTGATATCATTGGATAATCATTGCATAAGAGATTTTTGATATAAATTATATTATTAAATAAAAATCAAGTTCTTTCTTTTCCGACGGTCAATAAATTTGAAATGGCTCCCAAGAAACCAGGCAAGTCTTTAATTAATTTAAGCTATCATCAACTGAAAAATTCAAATGCATCATTGGATATAAGAGATATAAAGTTTAGATGAAAGAATGGATGATGATTTTTATTTTTATTTTTTTTTATATTTTATATTTTATATTTTTTTTTTGAATGAAATTTCGAAATTTAAATTATTCCATTTAATTAATTTTAATATAGCCGAAAAACCTAAAAAGACCGCTGCCGCACCAGAAGGTACTTCCAAAGAAAAGCCCAAGGACAATAAATCCAAGGGTAAATCTAAGGAAAAGGCCAAGGCACTTATAGCTAAGAAAGCTATTACGAAAGGGGTTATTAGTAAGGAAAAAAAGAAGCCCCGTACCTCCACGACTTTCCATCGTCCAAGGACTTTGCGTTTATCGCGATCACCTAAATATCCACGCAAATCCATTCCTCATGCACGTCGTCTTGATCATTACAAAATTCTTAAAAACCCATTAAACACCGAATCTGCAATGAAGAAAATTGAGGATACAAATACACTTGTTTTCATCGTTGATACCCAAGCTAATAAGCGTCAAATCAAGGAAGCGGTGAAGAAACTTTATGATGTTGATGCTCTAAAGATTAATACATTGATAAGGTACAGCCCCACAGACTCTTCACGAGTTTACGATCAAATTAATAACTTTGATAATTCTTTCCTCATTAGACCAAACGGAACCAAGAAGGCTTACGTTCGTCTTACACCTGATGTAGAAGCATTGGATGTTGCAAATAAGGTTAACTTTGATTTTCGATTGTCAAATTACATATCTTTTATAGTTTGTACATTTTCTCATTTCTTAATCATAATAAAATTATTTTACAGATTGGATTCATTTAATTATGGTAAATACGTTGATACATTAATTAAATAAAAGTCTTATTAATATATTATAAAGTATTTATAGTGTTTATTTTGGTTGAAAAATTTACAATTATTTAAAAATGGAGCTTTTCTTTATATTGATAGCACTGATTTGGTTTCGAAGTCAGATAGATATATCTTATTATTTTATGCACCCTAGATTAATTAAATGTATTGAAAATAGGATGTTTAAATTTTCGAAATCTGTTTATGATATCGTTTTCAATTCCTGACCGACCGATTTATTGGATATTTGAATGTTAATTGAATTTCGAAAAATGTCTAATTTGAATCTGAATAAACCCTAATAATATTACAATTACTTTTGTTTCTTTGATATCCTTTGTTCTTATTACTCATATCATTATAAATTCCTTTAGTATCTCGTTTTTTAATTTTGTTAAAAAAATTTGGAAAATGGTAAAATTAAAATTAATTTCGCTTTCCCCAAAAAGGCTGAAATTGAAATTGGCTGATATTACAGATATGATAAATTTATTTGATAATATAGTAATACTTTAAAAATTCTTTAAAATTCAGTTTAGTTAGATAAAAATTATAAAAAAAATAGTTTAATTTCAAATATATAAAAATTCGATAACTATTAAATAATCTTTAGCTTAGATAGCTTTTTCTTAAAAAATATTATAGAATATTTTTTTATATAAATATTTTAATAAAAATTAAAGTTATAAACTAATAGTTAATAAATTTATTATAATAAGTCTATAACTATTTATTAGATTAAAAGAAAAAATACTATAAGATTATATTACAAAAAGATGTTAAATATTATTATAGTAAAATAAGATAAATTTTTTAGTAGGGATTATTATAGTCAGAATATGATAAACAGTTAATCTGAGATTGAGTTCATTATGTTACAAACTTTAAGTTGATTTGATGAAATATCCTTGATTGCTGTTGCTACCCGTTATCAAAGATTATAAATTCATCATGACCTTTTTAAGCTAAATCACATGATGATTCATTTAAGTATGAAGACTTAAAGAATCATGATAGAGGTGATACACAAGTAAGTTATACAAATATTACAAGAAATAAATAAAAGAATAATTTTGTTAAACATAAAGAAAGTGTTTTATTAAAATATTATAACATTATAAGTAATTGCTTAATCAATTCATTGTGTTACATTCCTCTTAGATTAATTACTTCTCTAGATCATCTCCTTTTTAATAATTCTAACTTGTCTTATTTATACATTTTAAATTAATCTAAGATTACAGATATATTAGATAATTATTACATAAGAATTGCTTTTAAATATTTAATCATTATACAATTATTACTACATATTTCATTGCATAATTACTACATCATGACTATGTAAAAATAACTAATTTCCTAACTATGATTTATAAAGATGGACACTATAATTAAGAAGTTGCAACTTGGTTGTAACTCTTGTAAATTTATTTTAATATAAAAATTTATAAATAGTTGCAACTCAAAAAGTTGCAACTTAAGTTGCAACTATTTAAAAATTTTAAAAATAATTATGGGAACCATCTTTAATAATTTAATATCTTTTCATAATTATTAAATTTACTCCTAATTTTTAGATGTGACATATCATATCACATAATACTAATTTTATTGATCAACATTTTAATTTATAATTACTATTACCCAACTAATGATTAGGCGGACTGAAACACATAATCAATTGAGTAGCAGCAAGATTTAGCTCAATCTTTAGTAAGTTT
>CAMKVN010001011.1:0-21540 GCA_946474995.1 Funneliformis geosporum | reverse complement strand
CACTTAGTAAAAATTTAGCGAAACTAAAGGTTTTACCGTTTTGCTAAATCCAAAATGAGTTTAGACAAACAACCTTAATTACTGTGAACTAATTGCTATTCTATAAACTAATTAAATTTGTAATTACAAGTGCTAATATAATGATAATAATAATAATAACAAAGATAATAAATATAATAGAAATAATAATAATAATAAAAATAATGATAATAATTAAAATAATAGAAATAAGCATTATAACAATTATCTGGCTTATAAAGCTTATCAGGTAGATCTGGTAAATCAAATAAATTCTTAGAATCCTAAGAATCCTAAAATCAGGAATTATGCTGATCATCTAATTTCATGATCAAAAATTAATTCCAATAACTTCTGCAGATCATTTGATAATTCTTTATAGATCAACTTTTCAATAGTGATTTTTTAGCTGATAATAACATATAAGATAAAAGAGATATTAAATAAAATAAAAAATATATATCATAGAAGACATAAAAGACATATATGACATATAATTCAATACATCATCTATATCATCTTGTATAATAATTACAAATATTAAAAATATAATTTAAATTTATTTTAATTTAAATCATAAAGAATATCCAATTAAATTTTGAAATATAATTTTTAATACCAATTTTATATAATTTAATAATATATATCAAATTTTTTTTCTTAATAAAATTAAAATTTTTAAATAAACTAATTACTAAAAAAACTGATATTGGATTTTGATTCTTTTTAGTTACTAATTTTAATAAAATCTGCCTTTCTTATTAATAATTACTTTTTTTAACAAATTTTTATTATGAATAATATTATTTGTAGTTATTTCTTTCATTCATATTTTATGTTTATAGTTATTTTATGATTAAAATTAAAAATTGAAAGATTTATTTTATGAAAAACATAAATTATTATAATGAACTTATACAAATTATTCAAAGTATAAAAGCTATTAATTTATAAAAAGTGTATTTAAACCTTTTAATTATGCATTTTGTTTAATTTATTAAAAGAATTAAAAATAATAGATTACTTATAAAATCACAATCCTTAAAAGATCTTATTATTTCTAAAATTTTAAAAAAACTCTGCTTTTTTGGTTAAAGATTTTACAGTAGGTAATAATAGAATATCACTTTTTATTACAATTGCTAATATTAGACATCTAGAATAATTTTTTTTTTGGATTATGGATGGAACTCTTAAAGAGTATCAACTATATTTAAACAATTATATATGATTCATAGATGTGTTGAAGAAAATGAGAATTTACAAATTATACCACTTATTTATGCATTAATATACAGCAAGTCTAAGAAACGTTATCAAAATTATTATAGAATTTAAATGATTTTAATGAAGAATAATATTGATTGACAGATTTTGAAAAAGTTGCAATTAATACAATTCATACAATGTATAAAGGATATCTATTTTCATTAGCTCAAAATGTTTACCTAAACTGGGCTGACTATTCAATGTGAACATTTAGAACTTGTTTTTTACCTCCTAATGATATTGCCAGCAGAAGCTCATAAATGATAGAATGGTTTGAAAATTATTATGTTTATGGTAGGATAAGACGGATCTATTAAGAAATGTGAAATGTGGTTCGATCTGCACCATTTTTCCACCTTTACTTTGGTCAATATAGAATCAATTTTGAGAGGGGCAGCAAGACCTTTACAAAAAAAAGGATCATTTACATGAAACCCGAATTCAAGCAGTGTATAATGATCGTGATAATAGATTTCTTAGAGGTATTGCTCATAATATTTCATTTGTCAAAATGATTGTCGACAAAATGGGTGTCGGTCAAGTTCTGATCATGAGATATTGACGATTTAAAATTGACATTTCATTATCAAATTAGTCTATTATATTGTTTGATAATATCTGTGATCGGTTGATTTTTAGCTTATTAGAATCATTTTGAAAATATTTATGAGGGTCGAAACGATAAAAAGAATCAATATGATCCCAGACACAAGATCAGACATTTTCTCTAGAGAGAGAATGTCATATTCGTCTGGATAGCTTGAGAGTTGTCAAATCATTTAATAAGTAAAATAGGCGCAATTTCAACAGTTTGTTAACATCTGAACATAATGACATTTTTAATGTATTCAAATATATACGATCAAGGATTTAATAATAATAAAAAAAATTACGCCCGACTTTAAAATTATAATATATATTAAAAAAAAATTAAAAATTAAAATTAAAAGAGGGTTGTTAATAAGAAATAAAAAAAATGATTATTAAGTATCAAATAATCTATATAACAAAAATTCCTAAGTTCAATTAATTTTCTTTTCTAAAATGTTTATAATTATATAACAAATATGCAGTTCATGAATGAAAGGAAAAAAAAACTGTATACAAGAGATTAAAATTAACTTTCCGACCTGCGAAATTCTTTGAATTTTTTTTTTTTTACAAAAAAGTCTATTTAACAATTTGTTTTTAGGAGTTATTATAATACTCCAAAGTTGGACTTGGTATTATAATATTAATATCTATTTCGTTAATACCAAGCCTCAATGCATTATTATCATCGGTAGAAGGTTTTTTCTGTAGACGACGTTTCACAACACCTTTAAGATTACTGAGACTAGGATGTCTTAATAAAGTGGCGATTGAAGAATTGTCAGTATTAGATCTTATGGGAGTAGTTGATACAGAAGAAATTTGATTTTCATTTTTTGCTAGAGAAGAATCGAATGAGGCTGATCTTCTATGAACTCGTCTTCTACTTTGTCTTACATAATCCAAAGCTGGAGGAAGAAGATTATTTGAGGTGGACGATTCTGGTACACGAGGAATACTTGGTACCAAAGATTCACGTGGACTTGAAGGAGCCGAATGAATCTCAGGTGTGATTACAGGTACATCATCTTCATCAGGCATATTAAGATGCCATATTGGACTATCGCTTCGAGCGTATAAATGATTTGCTCTTGAATTATTAATAGAAGATACACCACTTCTTGGACTTGTAGTCGAAGTAGCTAAAGTCCTACTCCTCCTAACTGATGATCGTTGGTACAATGTTGGTGATGTGTCAACAGAAGGAGAAGAATAAAAGGCAAAATTTTGTGAAGCCAAGTCTAATTGAGGAGGTGTCTTTGAACGATGATTAATTGGAAGAGAAGGAATAGCCGGATATGAAGATAAAGTTGGAGTTAAAGTTGGTGTTAAAGTTGGTGTTGTAGACACACTTTGTGATGGAGAAGTTGGACGAGAACTACTTTCTGAACGTAAAAATAACCTTCCTAAGGCTTGAGCTAAAGAACGCTGACTTTTCTTTTTATGTAATGGAGGTTGTAAAGGTAAATGTTGATCCGAAACCGAAGTCGGAAGGGATGTTGTATTTGAATTAATCGTGAAATAATCAGGGGTAACAGGGGAAGGAGTTGGGGTAACAGGACGAGAATTATTATGAGTAGAATCACCACTACCATCTTCATAAAGGTTTGGAGTCGTGGGTCTTGTACTACTTCTCGAATGATTTTGAGAATGTGAATCAATTGGGGTCATTGGACGAGAAACAACTTCTTCTTGAGGTAAAGTGTCGTTAATATGATTGATGACATCATCATAAGTTGGTAATCTACTTTCACTTAAATCATTATTTGAAAACGTGAAGCCTGTATCATCATCGGGTATTGTCGTAACGATAATTGGAAATCCTATTTCTAAGGTCTTCTCTGCTCTGGATTCAAAAGACATGGTGATCTTTAATTTATGCCTGACACGCATTAAAGGACTTTTTATGGTTGCTTTCAAATTAGTTCTCTTAGCATTAACCTTATTATTATGACGAGAACTATGTTGTACAAAGGGTAAATTATAAGTTAAAGGATTGTCCCAAGTATCTTCATCATAAGAAATATTTAAGGAAGTTGGATGAATTGGATGTGATCTCTTTCGTTTTGCCATTGATGAACTACTTAATTGAACATTTCCAACAAGTTGATTGGGTTCAATTGAAAATTCTTGAAGATCTTGAGGTGACGGTTGAATCCTAAAAATATATAACGTCAGATTGGTTATTTTAAAGAAAATGAAGGTTGACAAATTGTTATGAGGAATAGAATAATTTTAATTTACCTGTATTTTTCAGATTGTATTAAATCAAAAGTGACCTTTCTCACTTTTCCTTGATCACAAAGAGGAAGTAACCTTAATCGAATTAATAAAGAATTATCATTTACGCAAATGATGGTTGGAATATCTAATTCATATTTTAAGATGTCTTTTCTTTGACCTCGATAAACTTTTGTAGGAGGGGCGGGTAAAAGTTCTCTGCTACAGGGTAAATAATGCCTTGAGATATTAATGGACCTTTCGACACGACTCTGCTTCGTCAGTAAAGAATTTGGTTGTACTGTAGCTACTAATTTATATCTTATAAGACCAAATGATGTAACGTAAGTTTGCGGAATATTCCCATTGATATGAAATTCATAATCCAAATCCGTCACTCCACTTGGTAAAGTAGTCTTCTCGCTTAAAATTTTATCCAATTTCACTATATTCATACAAGAATATTGATTTTCCCAATCAGAATATTCGGATTTTCCCTTTAATTTAATTGAAATTAATTTGGTTTTTAATGGTTTCGATAATATTATACGTAGTTTGCCAGAAACTGAATGTGTAATATCTTTATTAGGTGCTCCATACATAACCAGTTTGCCATCATTATATGGCAAGATATCAACCGCAATAATACTATTGTTCATTTTATTTTTTTGAGATTTTGAAAAGGTTTTTTTTTTTTAAAAAAAAAAAATAAACCAAAAATTATTTATAAGGAAAAAAATTATTTTTTAATTTTGTTAAAAAAAAAGGCTGAGGTTTATATATTATTTTCGAGAAAAAAAAAAAAAACGTGGTTAATGTATGTTTACATCAACAATTTTCTTAACTAATAAAAATGTCGACTAGTTTACACTCCACATAACCCATTTGGAAATTTTTAATTAATTATTTATATATGTGGATTATTTATTATATTACTCATATTACTCTGTGATATAATCAAATAAAGCCGATCAAGTTCGTATTTATCACCTAATTTTGCAAAGAAAATAATTATAAAAAAAAAATATTAATTTTCTTGCGGATAAAATAAAATTCTTTTAAAATTCTTTGCTATTTATTTTTAGCCAAATTCGGTTCCTTCCTCAATCAGAAAGTTTGCAAGTAAAGAATTCTTTGATGTCACTCCAAAAAAATCATGCCAACAAAGGGGGTCATGCGTTATAAAAGGACCATTGAAGATCAAACAAAAAGTGTATGATGATAAAAGAAAATTAGTTCCATCCTTTTATCTTTCAAAAGATAAAGGAGAAATGGTGGCATGTTACGGATATTCATTTAATAATTATTTATAATTATCATACTTTTTTTTTTTAAAAAAAAAAAAAAGAAAAAATTATTCTTGTCCTTATTTGGTAATTAATATTTTTTTAAACACCTATCATTGATAATTATCTCTTTTTTCTCGCAACAATATTTTAACAAAGAACTTTCGTAAGAAGATAATTTTTTCTTACCTTCAAAAAAAAAAAAATACCAATAAACGCATGACCGTTTACTTAGAATAAAAGACTGGGATTGTGATTCCATTAATATAACTGTGCATTGAAAGGTTTCATTTAAAGTGTGTAATTAATAAAACTCTTAAATTCTTTATTTAATTTTTTTTTACCTCCAAAACCTTACCGTAATTTCCAGAAAAGTGCCATAAAGAAATTTGATGTGTTGACAATCCCCGCACATTCTACAACTTACTATTTTTAGATCATTACACAATTACCAATTTGGATCTTAACACAATTTGAGGAATAAATTTATTGTTTCTCAAACAAAAGCCTATTCTGTTACACAACGCAAAACAAATCAGTTCATGCGGTACTTTACTATTGTGTCTGGATCTTACATTTTTCGTCGCCAATAATCCATGGTTTTTAAACAAGATGTGTACGATTTTTAGTTCATAAAACCTTAAAAATACCTTGGTTGCGTTGATTCGCTCACGAAATTTAATCATCTTGCAGTTCTATTTCTCGATTGGTTTAGAAATTCTATCCCTTTTTTTCGACTTTGTATTTTTTGTTTGGTTGGCATTAAACCTTGGTCAGGATTTAATATTAAACTAAATAATTCGTTAATTTTTTCTCTTTCTATAAAAAAAAAGGCGATGTTCAATTGCTTTATCAATCATCTTCCAGTACGGAATTTACATATGTATACAAATGATGACTCGGGAAATCCCGACAATCATATTCGGCTCTATGGGAGTAATTTAATCACCATTCTATTTATAAACTAAATATTACCGAATCCACGAACTAAATTTTTGTTTATAAATTTAAAGAATCGTTTGCCAATATATGATGATGATGTCAGTATTGATATTAATAATCCTTATCCATGTTCCATATTCCAATATATCATCAGCTGATCAAGAATAACCGATCAATTTTATGATCTGATCAGATTTATTTTACACAGACAATAATAAAATTTACAAATAAATATTTTAAGCATCCCACTCATTTAACCTTTACCATATTTGGATTGCCAATAAATTCTTATGTCATTTTCATTAATCTCGAATTTTTTCGTGATCCATAAAATATCTTCGAGATAATCCGATGATTTATCAATCAACTTTTTCACAAAAGACATTCGCTCTTCTTCGATACTATATTTAGGGTTCCATTTATAAAGAAGTCAATAATAAGCGAATTTAAAACGAAATGTACATTCATATATTTGTATTTGATACTTACTTTGAATTACTATATTTTCTTCCTATAGGATTTTCTTCTTTAGTTATCAACAATGAATTAAAAAATGATAAATTTGATTCAAATAATTTTGAAGGTCGAATCATACGAACTTCAATACGAAATACAAGTAATAAGATATGAATTAATTCAATTAGACTTTCCACAAGAGTCCTGTAAGGTAAAATATTTATAATCATTCAATGTCCCAATAATTTATAATAAAATAAAAAAATAAATAATGACACTGACTTGTTAAATATTTTACCCTCTTGTGCATCATCAACTTTAAATAAATTACACATCCTTCCCATTGCATCATTAAGATATGCATCTCGATTTTCTATATCATCAGGAATAGTTATAACAGATTCCACAACATTAGAAATATGAGACGTATCTATTCCTTCTTCAGGCTCCCATATAAATGATTCGAATAATATTCTCGATGAAAGTAAGAATGAATCTATCATCTTTACTATTAAATCAGGAAATTTAATACCTCCCTTGGTAATTACAAAAGGATATTACAATATAAATTATATAAAACTATTTACCTCCCATACCACATTGTTTAATACATAAATGGTCTTTTGGAGCTTTACGTGCCTTTTCAACTAAAGTATTAATAGAACTGATTTGTTCCATACACAACGAATTCCATATTAAATGCAATAATCCGTTTCTTAGTGCTACGTCGCTTATTAATTTTGCTTGCTCAATTGCAATTCTCAGTAGATCTGTCCAAAAAAAAAAAATTATTAAAAAAAAAAGTAAGAGAATTATCGAGAAATTAATTAATATATTACGAGTATTATCTCTATCCTTTTTAAACATTTGTCCAAATGTCCAACTTCGGTATATCCAGTATAAATCTGACTTAGGTGAAGTTGAAGAAGTGCTTATCTCCTAAAACAAATCATAATAAGCCTTTTATATGGTATGATAATATTATAATACAAATAATAATAAGGTATTACATCCAAATTAACTTTTCCATCAAATTTCAAATCTTTAATCGCAGATATTCTTGTTAAACTAGTTTTCTCAAACTAAATAATGACAATTACCTATTAGCATATTAAATACAAATTAATCTTTTAGCAAATTTATTTAGTGATGTATACCTTATTAAAGTTTAGGACAGTTAATCCTATTTCTGCAGCTATCATAGGATGTGCATCTTTAACTAAATTCCAACAAGTCTCCAACTTAGTAACCAAAGACTTCCAATCAATCTGGCCCCCAAAAAAAGTTGTTAATCATAGCAACTTAGTACTTATAGACTTTATAGCATACCTCATGGTCATCTACAGATGGATTTCCATATTGACATGCAATCAACAATAATAAAGCATGCCCAATCTATAAAAACAAAAGGAAATTAGCAAATTATCAGATATCTACTGGACATTTAGGTTATTAAATATACCTTCTCAGTGTTCAAACAAAAATTGATAATTTTACTAAATACAAATTTATCTTCAAAGCTTATTGTAACTGAAGAAAAATTGTTTAATATAATAAATATAAAATTTGAATTATCTTTTAATATAAAATTAGTTAACGATGCTAAGCTGGTTCGCTCAAACCAAAATAAAAATAATCCCAGCCAATCTTTTGTTGAAATCGGTATTCTCTTTCTTATTGTTTCAATCCATTCGTTTGGTGACGTTGATATTATTAGTGGCTTTAATAAAAAATCAGCTAAAAAAACAAATAAATTAATCAGAAATATACTGTATATATATATATATATATATATATATTTGGATTTTAAATCTCATTGAGGATTATTTACCTAATTGCCATTTTCTTTCTTCATTATCCAATATTAAGTAAGCTCCATCATCTGGTGTATCCAAACTCTTCAATAAGAAGGAAGACATGAAAGTACTTGGCCCAATCCCTTTTGTTGTTTCATCTTCATGTTTAGCTTCTTCAGTATTTGTGCATCCTCCAAAATGAAATTTCACTGACCGTTCAAACGTTTCATCGTCAGCAACAGTTGTGTGATCATTATGACCACCAGTTACCGCACCTACATTATCACGATTATCTGAACTTTCAACATTCCAACCTTCTAAAGTTTGATAAAGATGCAATAGGTTTTCTCGTAAAACCAATTCTAAACGAATAATTTTCTTATCATCTTGACTAATTCCTTTGAGTAGTTGATCTCGAATATCATGAATAAATTCCAAGAAATCAAGTGAATCCAACATTTGCATTGAATCTATCGAAGATTGTGTTGCAAGCAAATGAAATGTTGGAGCTAATGAATCCGGAAGGGATATTAACATCTAAAAAAAAGGATTTCAAGTTTAATAGATCTATTATATATATATTTTTTTTTTTTCAAATATGTTAAACATTTACTTCTAATTGAATTCTAGGATCTGTTATCAAATTAAGAGCTTTCATGAGTTGTTGTAAAAGAGCATCCTTGTTCTCTGCAGTATCCGCCTCATATTTACATAAGAGTCCCCTGAACACATTAATTTGATTGATTGGTTTCCTAATGAAAGTAACGACAAAACTTAGTTTCCACTAGGAAGAAAAAAAATATTAAGAGAACTGAGAAATTACTCGTACATGATTGCACATCCAAAAGGAACATGAACTCGCTTAATTTCACCTTGAGGTCCTATCAAAAAACATTTAGCCAATCCAGCATTTCTACATCCTCTTCTACCTTGTTCATAAAAACTTATCCCACCTCCCATACTAGTTCCAAGTGGAGCAGAAGCTGAAGTAACAACATGCCATCCTAGTCCAATTGAAAAATGTCCAACGCGTATCCCATGACGCATATGATGGATTTCGACAATGCCACGAAGGGGCGAATATATTACAAGAAATAATGTAATTCTTTTGCTTCTTTTTCTATATTTTATTTCTTCTATAAAAGATGATGATGTTGATGTCGACGATGGAAGATCATTTTTGGATTTAATTTGAATGTATTCGTTAGATTTATCATTATCTTCTGTATCATCATCTTCAATAGCCTCAACCCATCCGCATCGTGCATTTCTTATTCCCTTATACATTGCAATAATTTCTCCCTCTTCAACGTCGATTAATGTTACCTAATTAAAAAATAAGTAAAAAATATATATTTTGCTAATATAAAAAAAAAATAATAAGATAAAAATAAGTTTACCCTGCCAAATGAATCAGTTAATGCGGCCAATTGATATTTCCCATCAGCTGCAGCAGGTGACATAACTATAGATAAAACTTTTCTATTTGAATCATTTAAAGAAAGTATAATAGGAATAGTTTTAGCAGGTGGCATATTAGAAACATCTCCAGTGGCGGAAGTAGGAATTGTTCTAGTTAATAATGATTTTGCTATAGAAAACACGGCATTTGTAACTCTTGATGCTACCATTGATACGGCCAATAAAAATGGTCTGCTCGAATCTGTTGTAGCATAATATGACAACATTGGATCCGATCCTACTGCGATGAATCTTGCAGTAGCATTTGATGTAAATAATGCAGTTGTTGTAGAGAAAGTCTGATCAAAAATATTTGCTGTCCAGTGCTGAGACGGACCTAAATAATATAATAAATATATCAAATTTGATTTATTAAATTTTGATGGGAAGAAAAGTTGAATTTAAAGTGGAATCTCACCACAACTGACAACATCAACAACATTTTCCTGCCCTTCAAAATGCCATTTTTTAAATGCAAAAGAAGTTGTTCCTTCAGGTCTTTGAACAGCATTAGCATCTCCTGTTGAACTAATCAGCATATTACCGCTCTCATAATGATTTGATCCAACACAAATCCTAAGGATCAACCATAAACTTTTTCCATCTATACTAACAACTTTGCCACCTTCAAATAATATAGTTATTTCTTCATCCGCTTCATTGAATGAATGTGGATCTAATTTTTGCTGCGATAACAAAGATGGTAATGAATATGTAGGGAAAATCGCGGTACGAAGTTTTATTGCAATAATTGTTGATGTATCCAATAATTGCGAAATTAATAAATTGCCTGCCTATATTATGGATAAATTTAAGATGATTCTTGATTAAAATAATTTAAGCAAACGTGGTTAATTAATTATACCTCTGAAAATATCCTAAGATATCCTGTATTATAACCAACTAACACGAATATATGACTAAGATGCATAAAAAAAATTTAACATACATTTGATTATATAATATATAATTTAATACTAAACGTTTTCACTACACACACCTATTTCCAGCTGATGGCGTAAAGAAAGGTAAACACAAAACAGCAGTTATCCTTTCCCTATTTTAATCGGATTTAGTAAGCACTTTTCTAATTGTTAATTGAACCAAAAATTCACTATTATACACACCCTGCTTCATAGCATTCGTTAACTTCTCCAATAACTTTAAATTCTTTTCTCGTTTCATCCAAACTTAAAATTACAATATAATTACTAGAAGACCCAACAAGATGATTACCACTATCAGATGTAGAGAATAAATAATGAGGATAATTATTGTTTGTAGTGTGAAATGCTTGCGCCTAAGATTAAAAATTTTTTATTTATTAATAAATTTATTTATTTATTTATTTATTTACAATTGACAGATTTAACAAAATTTACAACCGTATCCGAATTCAAGTCCCACGAGTTTTCGTTCGGTATACTCCATATATGTTCTAACGAGAGATAAATATAAAAATTATAAATATGTACAACGCATACTTTATAAGACAGAACATACCCTCAACTTCCTCGACGGGGTTAACAGAAGAAGCTAATATAGCTAGAACATTATGTGGAATTCTACCATGTAATGATAATTGTGGTTGAAGTTTTGTTGTTGCCATTATTAAAAATAAGATTCAAGAGTTTTATGGTTTATACAAATAAAATGATGCATCAAGACTGAAAAAACTTCTTATAAAAACTTTTTTAGAAACAAAACACGAATTCATTAAACAGACTAAACCACAAAAGGAAACAATTAGGTTTTAATTTATCCAATTTAAAAATGTAACTTTGTGAATTTATGAATTTATATTTCACAAATTAAAATGATAAAACTTCGCGTCAGAAAGCGACTCCCGATTGAAATTACATTATATATAAAAATTTTTATATACTTTCATATTTATGGTGAAGAGACATTTGTTATTACTAGAAAAATTCAATTCAGATATTTGAATAGTTTGTTAGTTTATTAAAAAAATTCTCGTAAAGTATTATAATTTCTAAATTATTAGAAAAATAATTCTTCCGCGTCAGGAATTCCTCAAAATATTTATCTACCTTACAAATGAAGATACTAGCTCGCTCTTTAGTGAATAGTGGAAATTAATAAAATATGGAAACCAAATTTTATGATTAGAATTTATTTTTTTTATTAATTAATTTTCACTTCTGCGAAAATAATTAAATTTAGTGAAATGTCTTTAAAATCAAATTCCGAAAATCTCTACAAATCATTAGTTACAAACATAAAAATATAATTATAGAATCAATGTTGAAATTAAATCAGATAAGTTTCTCTAGAAATTTTGTACCATAATTAATTTTTACTATAATTATTTTATATGTCGCTAAAAAGAATAAATAAACAAGTAACGATAAAAATTGTTATAATCCAGTTTGATTTCTCACATAACTGAAGATATTACTGCGAACTCAATTGTTTCTCTCAAAAGTATTGTTAAAATAAAAAATAAAAACTCATTATCTTTTATAACAAAAAGAAAAAAATAAAATAACAGACAGCAAAAAAACCCTTCTTTTATGAACAAAAAAACTTTTTTCTAAATTCCGTCCATTCCAAACCAGCATCCACCCAAGAAATGGTGAAAAAGCAAGTAATTCCCTAAAGCTACTGGTAATATAATAAAAAAAGTCGAGCAAAGTATTTCTTATCATAAAGAAACCTAATCTACGATAGATTTTTCACAAGTAATTAATTTGCTTGAGGATAGGTTGTAAATTACTAAGTAATGTATCTAATACTATTGAATGTAGCTTCTAATTTTATTTTTGAGATCGTAAATATTCTTGAGTTACTTGTTGTATAGTTTCATATAATTCTGGATGACGATGCAACCAATGTTCTCGATAAGTTTAAAAGTAGCATGCTACTAATTTTAAAGTTTTATCAATATTTTTTTATAATTTTTTCCAAAAATGTTTCCAGTAAAATCAAGTCATGAGATATAGTAAATCATCTGATCCGTAATGTGATTTTATTAGCAACAGGCACTAGACGAAAAACTTGAATACGAATCCGAACTGTATCATTATATAAACTCGTCATTTTTCGTTCGTTCGAAAAAGTTATTTGAGAAATAAAACTAGGACCCATAGATAGAAAAACCATTTGTTGGATTACCGATAAGTCGAAGCTCATTTTCATAATTTTAATGCATGCAGTATAATTAGGGATCTTTTCTCTTGAACGAGTAGTTAGAAAGCTATTGTGATATATTGGTCGAAACCTTGAATAATAAATAGTCTAAAATATTTTTGGTGAAGAGAAGTGATGATTGCTGATATAACAACAAGTAGTTCTGCTCTCGATGAAGAAGGGCATTAATGATTTTTTTACGTTCAAATTTATTTCATTAACTTGTGTATGATCGATCCATAACAGCGGAAGAAAATCTTGTCTCATTATATATATCGAATAAAAAATATGTTTAATTACTTAATTTGTAAAAATGATGTCATTGTGACCAAAAGAAATGTTATTAAATATGATTGGTTTGTAAATTTTTTCTCCCTTAAAAAAAATTGGTTTCTATTTTTCTTTTAATTTATTAATATTCTTTTTTAAAATCAATAGATAATTCCAGTTAAAGATGCAGCATATTACGCAAATTTAATACCAAATCATATTTTAAAACTTATGCCAAGAGCAGACTATAATTATAATCATCAGCACGAAACGCTTATTATAACGATCAATAAATATTTTTCAGATGATTTTCAATATGAAATTTAATGACAAATATTTATATTGTATTCCAAGATATATTTTTGTTGTTATGAAATACTTTATAGGGATATGAATGTAATTTTGGAGAACAGAATAATCGAATTCAACAATTTGTTCGTGAAAGATTTGTTTTACGTTTTGGGAAGTAAGTTGACAGTCCTTTTTTTTTTCGTTTTAATAAATTTAAAGTTTAACGTCAATTACAAATCATGGTATTGCAACACTTTGAAAGTAAATATTCAAAAGATTTTTGATTTAAGATCAAATCCTGAAGTTAATAAGATGGGAATTAATTATAGTGATATATATATATATGTATGAATCCCATTTATTTATTTCATATATTTGTAAAGAAATATGAAGGGATAATCCGATTATTTGCTTGCCCTAGTATTCAAAGAAGAAGATTATTCTCCTGAAACATTATTTGAAAAGTGGAATTTGTATATTAAAGGTGTAGAAGGGTATAGTCAAGGTATTTTATAAGTTTCCCTAAATTCAAATTTTAAATTTTATTTCTTTTTTTAAAAAAAAATAAGCTTATATGACATTTTAGAAGGAGGAAAATGGCATATTATGAAATATTTAAACATATATTAGAAAACGCAACCATTTTTGTTCACTGTACTGCAGGTAAAGATCGTACTGGAGTATTTTCATGCTATTATTAAAGCTTTTGGGTATAAATGATAATATAATTTCAAGGGAATATGAGATTACTTAGATTGCAAAAGTTAAATATTAAACAAGGACTTAATGACAAAATTTTGTTTATGGATCCACGAAAATTAAATTCGTTATTAAAACAATGGATAATAAATATGAAGATGGATTAAAGAAATGTTAAATGCGAAGTAATTATTTTAATATTTTTATAATGAACATTTTTTTAAAAAGATCTTTTAAATACAAAAATTTCAAAATCATTAACAGTAAATGATTATTTATTACAATATGGATTTACAAAAGAAGATGAAATTATAAAGAATAATTTGGTATTCAGTAATGTACAAAGTTTTAAATCGAATAATTTAATAAGGTCTTCATTATAAAGTAATGTATAATTTTTTTTTATTTATTTATTTATTTATTTTGCGAATATAAGATTTTATAATAACTAAGTTTATTATAATAAAATTATTTCTTACGAATTTGCTATCATCGAACAGAAATCCATAGATCTCTCCTATTACATATTTATCCTTGTTTGATTTCAACCATTTTCAGCTGATTCCTCATTATTATTATCCCTGCATATTCAATACTTATTTGGTGGTGATGCCGAATTTGATAATTGCAACACAAATACAGGTTAAGAAATAGTAATCAAATCATACCATGTTCCAACTTAATTAATTTTCGTAAATGATCAAATGAAAATTTCAACAATTTCCATCTTGTTCAAAGACTTCTAAATGAAATTCACCAAGATATTATGTTTAAATGTTATTTAATATATTTGAATAATCTATAAATAAAGATAGTTCCAATAGAATATAAAAAAATTTTTGATTTAATGTTAACAGCTATAATAAACCAAATAAAACATAATATGAATAAAAGAAGATTAATGAAATCAAAATTATAATAAATGAATGTTTTGATTTCACGCTTAATTAAAAATTTAGTATTAAAAAAAAAAGTTATTAGTTGATCTTTATAACAACTTTTTGTAAAAAGAAAAAAAAACATATTTTTTTTCTATTACCTTCTTGTCAGCAAAAAAATAAATTTGATCAATGTTCTTCCCTTTATCAGATTCAATCAATTCTCTCAATATATCTCCGATATCTTTAATACATTCATCGGAACGTATCAAATAACAAACTTCTTTACCACCTTTAAAAAACATTTTATAAGGATAATGAAATACATTGATGTAGTGTAATGTATCTTCAATAAATTTTGTTAACGTTTTTCCATCATTATCTTTTGATAGTATTTTGGATTTTGTTGTTTGAAATACATGATTTTTTGAAAATATCAATTCGATTTTATCCATCGAGGATCTTTTAGAGAAGAGTCGTTTTTGTTGTGACATTGTGATGGCTTGTATGGATTTAAAGAATTGCATTTTATACCATATATATATATATATATCTGATTAAAGAGGCAAAGTGATGATCTTTTTTCAGCCTAGCCTCGAGCTTGCTTGTTTATAGGACGTAAATCATTTTCTACTGTTTTAATGATTAATGATGACGTAAATTTGATCTTGATGTACGACACTTAAAAATTTCCAGTGGCTATATTTATAGATAATCTAAGCCATAGCCGGCAATATGTAAAAAAATAAATAATAAATAAAACTATTGTAAAGTAAATAAAATGGTATGTTCTTAAAATGGACCAACCGGATTAATTCTACCATTTCTAAAATTAGTTAAATTAGTTTTGGGAAGAGCTTTATAAACTAAACATATGGGGTCTTTGCAATAGAAAGGGGGGAAACTGCCGGGAAAAGTTAATTTTACTTTTATATGCCAAATATGATTTTTAGGCTGAAATATGTTCAAATTTAGCATTAACTCATTTTTGATTTTTCCGGCAGTTTCCCCCCTTTCTATTGCAAAGGCCCCATATGTAAAACAACTCGTTTTCTATTTGTAAACGAAATAAAATAAAAGAAATAAACCTTATATATTTTTTATTAATGAAATATAGTACATATGTATTATAAAGATTCAATTCTTTTACTCAAATATTTTAATAAATTAGTATACTAAAATTTTACATGTGATCTAGTACTTAATTATCGGATAAATAACAATTAGAGCATATTTGTACGAAGCAACTTTAATTGTAGTTTCATGTAAAAAATGTTGTTTACCGTGAACTGTATAACTATGATATATGAAACGTGAAAACTTAAAAGTAGATATTTAGGTTTCACTATAGATCAAAAAGAGTGTCAGTAAATTACATTCGATTTTTTGTCAAGAGAAAGTTCAAATTCAGTAATGTCAAAATTAATGCTACGAGCCAATCGAATCGACCTGGGTCATTTGACGAGTCTGAAGTCCCGTGAAGATGATGAGTGGTGTGCATCACCTCAAGTGACATTTACTCAAGTGATGAATAAGATTTACCGGCCAAAATTATAATAATGTGGGCTGGAAGTGGTATATGTAACTTGAGTACGCTTCACACAAATGTCACGTGATAATAATACACATCACTGTACACCACTCATCACCTCCACCCACATTACCTTTAGAATTGTGCGCTCGCAGGTAATGTTTTTGTACTGATTAGTTTGTTTTTTCTCTTTCCCATCTTTTTGATTTTATTTAGTAATAACCCCTCTGTTTTCATAAACCAGTAGATGAAACTTTATTGCGATTATCCAAAGATGGGCTTTATCACAATGCGTCAAAATTGCTATAAGAAATCCCCATAAGCAGTGTTGTCATAGTTGTCATAATGTTGGGACATGGTCTGGGACATTGGGACAGTGTGGGACAGTCTCAAAATGCTTGGAACATAGAAAAATGTACATCTAGGGTAAAATTCTAGGAGAGAATGAAAGCTTTGCATATCAATTTTAGTTATTCTATCGTCAAAATTGGCTAAATCGGTTAATTCATTGCTTATCCCTTTGAATTCTAATCCCACTAAAATAACATTACTTTGCATATTATTCATTCCTCCTCTTATACCCAAGTTTCAGTGATACTCATTTCTAAAAACTTGATATTATTTTTGTTCATGTTATCAGAACAAGTGATACGTGAAGTTCATTACGTTGATTACTGGAATAGGCCATTTACAGAGTGGAATTTAAATACATGGGAACAATTTTACCTCGAACATAATTTTTTTTACTTAACCGTCTTTTTTATCACAAACGTTATTATGACTTGGAATTGAAATGGTGGTTTTTGTTCTCAAATGTTAATATTATGTAATTCTTTTCAATATATCTCATGACTTGATTTTACTGGAAACGTTTTCAAATGTTTCACAAATTTTAAGTAATTCTAGTGCATTAACATACATCGATTGTAAATGGTAGTACAATGTAATCTGGTAAATTTGAATTAAATGGTTAACTTTGTTGTGATTTTCCTTTCTCTTAAAAAAAAAGTACTGCTGAAAAAAAATTCATAATATGGGGATATTAGATAATCAACTAACAATTCAATTAAATATTAAAAATAACTTGGGGCAAAATATCGTTGGAATTCTAGAAAGAAAATCATCGAATGATACTTTTGGAACGAAACTTGGAGTTATTTGTCACGGGTTTACTGGTAAATGCTAGCATATAGACATTATTTTTGGTGGTATCGGTACTCTTAAACATTTAGTTACCTTGTATTATAGGACATAAGGATTATTTATTTCAAGAAAAATTATCTAAAGAATTACCTTTTGATAATTTTCGATTCGATTTTAGAGGAAGTGGAAAGAGTGATGGTATAACAAACCCTTTTAAATTCCAGGTAAATAATATATATATAAAAAAAAAAAAAAACAAACAAAATTTAATCTATATTATTTATGTATAAGGAGGGTGTTGAAGATATTGATACAGTTGTAAAATATCTTGAAAGTGAATTTGGATATAAATTATACGCAGCGATTGGTCATTCCAAAGGTAATTTTTTTTTATTAAAAAAAAATAAAATAAAAGTAGCTTTATTTTAAATTATTAATTTTTTTTAAAAAAAAATGTTTTTTTTTCTAGGATCTATTTCCATTTTATTATATGCTTGTTATGTTAACCGTAGTATTCCACATATAATCAATATATCAGCTCGTTTTTATTTTCCAGCAATTTTATCGAAATTGGAAAAATCTACAGTAGATTTATTGATGGAGCAGGGATATTTTTATTGGGAGGATAAAATCAGAGGAGTTATAACAAAAGTTACATTAGAGGAATTTTATTTTGACATGTCTTTTGGTACGCGTATTTAAATTATGTCTCCCTTTAAAAAAAAGTTGATTTAATAGAAAATAACCATTTTTTTTTCTAAAGTTTCTAATATGCCGGAAACTACTTCTGTTTTAACATGTCATGGAATTGCAGATGAGGTAGAATAAATTCTTTGTCTATTTTCTTTTAATTTATTAATAATAATAAATATTCTTTTTTAAAATCAATAGATAGTTCCAGTTAAAGATGCAGCATATTACGCAAATTTAATACCAAATCATATTTTAAAACTTATACCTAGAGCAGACCATAATTATAATCATCAGCACGAGACGCTTATTATAACGATCAAGAAATATTTTTCAGATGATTTTCAATATATGAAATTTAATGACAAATATTTATATCGTATTCCAAGATATATTTTTGTTGTTGGTGTGAAAAACTTTAGAGATTTGGGTGGATATGAATGTAATTTAGGAGAACAGAATAATCGAATTCAACAATTTGTTCGTGAAAGATTTGTTTTCCGTTGTGGGAAGTAAGTTGACAGAATTAAACCTTTTGTTCGGTCCCTTTTTTCTTGTTAATTTCTTTTTAATTAATTTAAAGTTTAACGTCGATTACAAATCATGGCATTGCAACACTTCGAAAGTTAAATATTCAAAAGATTTTTGATTTAAGATCAAATCCTGAAGTTAATAAGATGGGAATAAAGTAAGTATAGCGTTATATATATCTATATCAATATATATCAATCCCATTTATTTCTTTCATATATTTGTTTGGTTTATAAAGATATATTGAAGGGATAATCCGAGTACATGTCCCAGTATTCAAAGAGGAAGATTATTCCCCCGAAAAATTATTTGAAAGGTGGAATTTATATCTTAATGGCGTAGAAGGGTATAGTCAAGGTATTTTATTAGTTTCCCTAAATTCAAATTCACATTTTCTATTTTTTTATTTAAACTTAATTTTTATTATTATTTTTATCTTTTTTTAAAAAATTAATTTCTATATATGATAGCTTATATGACAATTTTAGAAGAAGGAAAAATGGCATATTATGAAATATTTAAACATATATTAGAACATCAAACGCAACCATTTATTGTTCACTGTACTGCAGGTAAAGATCGTACTGGAGTATTTGCCATGTTATTATTAAAGCTTTTAGGTGTAAATGATAATATAATTTCAAGGGAATATGAGATGACTCAGATTGTAAAAGGTAAATAACTAGTTTTTTTTTGCCAAAACAATAAGGACTTAATGACAATTTTATTTACAGATCCACAGAAAATTGATTTCGTTATTAAAACAATGGATAATAAATATGATGAAAATGGAATTAAAGAAATGTTAAATGCGAAGTAATTATTTTAATATTTTTATATCATATTCGATATTCAATTTTTTAATGAGCACTTTTTTTAAAAAAAAATCTTTTAGATATGAATCTATGATATTGTTTTTACGAAAATTTCAAAATCATTATAAAACAGTAAATAATTATTTATTACAATGTGGATTTACAAAAGAAGATATTGAAATTATAAAGAATAATTTGGTATTCAGTAATAATGTACAAAGTTTTAAATCGAATAATTTAATAAGGTCTTCATTATAAAGTAATGTATAATTTTTCTATTTATTTATTTTTGCGATAATCTTTTAGAATATAAGAGGTTTATTATATAAAATTCTTTTTTACGAATATGCCGCAGAAAACCTAAGCTTGAGCAATAATATTATTAGTGTGGATTTAAAGATGAATTACAATTACCGATAAACTTTGAGCTTGGGTCCATCGTTTTAATAAACACGGAGAAATAAACTTTAATATAGGAAAGAGGAGGTCATGTGTAAATGTTGATTCATTTACAAGTGGCGATCTTCGTTGATAATTTATATTATGGCAAATCTTTAATTAATGATTTAATGGCTGCTGTTAAACCACGAGTTGGCTCAATATTTCCTTTCTTTTCCTTTTTAATCCATTTAGTCAAGTTATTATCATCAATAGTACAAGAAGGTGTTTCTAGCAAGCCTTCTACATCTTTCGAAAATTGTTTCAAATCATTTTGATCAACTAAATTAGATATAATTTTGTATATTCTTGATCTATAATGCCTGACAAAAAGGGATCATTTACTCCTCATTCAAGATTATATATATTATTTGCAACAGTGGAAATAACCTTATTCGTATGCGTATGTTGAATCAAATTTTATTAAATTTTATAAATAATATTATCAAAAAGTACTTTAATTCTCTTACTTGATATATTTGGTCTAATACTTTTTTTGATTATATTCATTTACAAAGTCCATATTACTCCATCCAAATTCGCGTATTTTGATTGTCAGCAAACCAGACAAATAATGATGCATTTAAAATCAGTTTCTGCTTCTGTAAATATTCAAAGTATTTAGATACGATATTTTTTTCGACCTAATAAAATATAATTATGTATTAAAATTTTAGCATGAATAATCTTTTATTTTTTTCATTAATATTTAATCAGATAGAAATTTTAATACACAAAAATTTCTAGGAATTTAAAGCATTGTTATGCAAACATAAATCTCTTAAAGCAAAGTTATACAAAAACCTCTAGAGTTATAAGACCTCTAGTAATATAATCTCTCAAAGCAAGGTTATGCAAAACCTCTAGAGTACGCCATCTCCAAACAGCTCTACTCTAGGGACACGAATCTCTTAAAGCAAAAACCTCTAGAGTTATTAATAATAAATTATCATTACACACTGTATAACAGTGTTCGGAAATGACCTGGTCATTTGACTATTTAAATGATTTGTCTATTCCTTTGTCATAATCATAAATCATTTAGCATTTGTCATTTCGCAAATG
>CAMKVN010001010.1:0-21544 GCA_946474995.1 Funneliformis geosporum | reverse complement strand
CATTACTATATAACAATTTTTATACCATTGAATAGACTCGTTATGATGAGTCTAATAAATAATTTTGATACCGCTGCACCTTCTTAATCATAAGATAATGCTAATTAAAATTTTGTATTCGGGTGATGCAATACTTTTGAGTGCCACTGTACTATCTTACTAGCTTTAATATTAAATAGATTTATTGCAACTAAAATTATTAAAAAAAGTTGTAATAAAGAAAAGTTTCAAACATTTATTGTGAATCAAGTTTTAAGTTATTTTTAAAGTCAATAAATATATAAAAAAAATTAATTTATATTATTAATCTATTTTAATAATTTTAGATACCTCAAATGAATTAATTATGGATATGCAAGAATTTATCATAATGAAGCATTGGTAATATTTGTTGAAAAAATAGATAGAAAAATAATATATTTACCTTTATATTCTTCAGATTTTAATCTTATTGAAACTGCTTTTTTATCAATTAAGGTTTGAATCAAAGATATAGAAATTTTATTGAAAATTATGATGATTTTAAATATATAATTTTATATACTTTATCTCAAATTATTTCAAATATTTCAAAGCAAGAAGTTATTTTGCAGAATCTATTTATATTTAATTATATAATTTTTAGATAATGAAGTTTATTTTTTTTTGTTTTTAAAAAAAAATAGATTAAAATTTTTGAAAATATAAAAAAAAGAATTATAATCAGCATTATAAATAAAACTTAGGCAATTTTTAAAATTTTATTGTAATTAATAAAAGTAAACTTTATTGAATAATAAAACAAATAATAAATATATTATTTTGATATTGTGTATATTTTTTTACTTTATAAGTTACATTCAATCCTTGAAAAATTCTTTTAATTTAAGAACTATTTTTAGAGCGGATGTTTTTGTTGTTTATGATAATAATTCATTATTTATAAATAATGGTAAAATAAATAATGATTAAGGATACATATAATGTGATGGTAGATATATAAGATGTAAAGGTAATAATATTAAAGGATAAAAGGAGAATAATACATTAAAGAATAGTTAAAAGATATATTTTATGTATCTTTTGATACATTAATTAATCATGTTAAATAAAGAACTATTTGAAAGATTGTCAAAATTAGCTTCATTTTTTAACCTAAAATGAATTATAACTATTAATATTAATAATAATAGAATAAAGATAATTAAATTATAAATAATATAAATAATACTTTACTATTTCTACTGTCTATAATTTTAAATGAATTGGAGTTAGATTAAGAAGATGATTTTCTTGAATATAACAATATTTATTGTTATGAATAATGTATTAATATTTGTCTCTTAATATTATCATTATATTAATCTTATCTACTTCTGGAATATTAATTTCTTTAGGAATGTGATTGGACTTTACATCTTTAATTTTCATGTAATGCATTTTTTAAAATTTTTCAATAGATGATTTAAATTTAAATTCAGAAATTTCATTTAATTTATAAAAAATCTAAATAAAAATAATATTTAATTTAAAACAAAATATAAAAATAAATATTAACATTTCTTTTCATTTAGATTAAAAAAATTCATTAAACTTGTCAAGCCAATTTCCTGCTCTATTGTTATTTTTTTTTTATATATTATTTTCATTTTCTTATAATTCATAATCCATATTTTTCATTCAAATTTTCATAAACCTTTACTTTAAATTCAAAAAAATCAAAGGATTTTTCTTTTATTACTATAAATGAAGAAGGCTATGATAAAGAATTATTATTTTTTTTTACTTGCAATTTTAATTTAAATTATTCTTTTAATAATAATGAAGGTGAATAAGAAGTTAAAGTAAAAAAAATAGGTAAAGTAACAGATGAAAAATCAAAACTGTTTGATAAATTTAAAAGTGATAATTTCTCTATTTCAGGAATTAGTAAATTATTAAATGTAATAGAAAGTAATGTGAGTATAAAAAATACAGTAGAGTATACTATAGAAAATACAGCAGAAGAGAATTTTAATTTTTGTATTTCATGATAAGCTTTATCATTATATGAAGAATATAAAAGCTTTGTTTATATCTATTTTATGTTCAACCTTTTTATACTCTCTTACTTTTTTGTATAAATTTCATTATTATCATCTAAACTATTAATACAACTTCTAAAAAACTTAATTGCATTTGTTTTATTCTTTTTGTCTAGTTTTATTGATTTATTACAGTTATAAGTATTTACTATTAAAATTTTAGCATAATACATACATTTTATACAAAAAAAATTACTAATTTCATAAATTTTACAGTACTATGTGTTTTTATTATCAAGGTTATGATAAATATCATGGTAATAAAAGGCAACAAGATTTGTATTACAACATATCATATATGCACGTTGATTGATTGGTCAAATACAAGAAATTCATAAATTTGTATATAAATCGATTATTACATGATTATCATCTAATTCATATATATTTAAAAACTACAATAAATCATCAAATTTTTTTGAAATTATACAAACATATGAAAATACTGAAAAGTAAATAATTCAATTGAATAATTAAATATATATCCAATTATCCAATTAGACATTTTGGATATTATCCAAATTCTAATAATATCTATGTAATTATTAATTTAAATAATTAGTTATATATCTATTTAAATAATATTCAAATATCCAATTATACAAATTGGATATTGTCTAATTTTAATCCTGTCTATTATATCTTTATGATAAAATATTCTTGTAAATATTGTTTATTTGGTATTTTGTTTTTTAAAAATTAACCTAAATTCTGGCTTATTTAACTTAAAAAATTAGATTATTTTCAACAAAATATTTTGTGATATTATTAATACAAAATAAATTCAGTTTTTTAATTAAAATTTAGCTGATTATGATTGAATTTAATAATATTTCTTATTTCTTTATTTATTTATTTTTTTTTGCCAAAAAAATTTTATCTAACATAACAATAAAATTTTAAATTCCTTACCCAAATTTTTAATTCATTTTTATAAATCAGAAATAAATAAGCTTAAATGAACTTTTTAAATATATTAAATCAGAAATATAATAAAGATTTATTTGATAGATAATATGGGGTGAGTGCTGAAAAAATAGACCAAATTGATTTTTTTTTAAATAAAAAAGTTCCTAAGTAAAATAGATGTAGATTTGGTCATCTGATTCAGGTCATTTGTTATTTCAAAAAAAAATTTTTTGTCGATTTGGTCCTTTTTCCTAGCACTCACCCCATATATGCAACAATCAATATATAAATTATACTTATAAAATAATATAAAAATATAAAACAATACAAATATAAAAATTATCCTTATAAATTATACTATTTAGAACTTTTTTTTCTCTTATTTATTTTTTTAGTTTTAAATATGTAAAATATGTAATTAAAATGAGCAGAAAAGGTCAATAGCTCTTAATGATAAAGAAAATGACTCAAGAAATCTTATAACTGCAGCTGTTTTTTGTAATGAAAATGTACATATGAGGTTTTATAATTCGTAATTCGCTTTGATAACAATAATTTCTAATAAATTATTGGGGTCACATGATCTGAAAGTATGGATCATTAAGAAAAGTTCTTTATTAAAAAGTCAGATTAACATAAGATCGACAATGTATCATTAAAAAATTTAGTAAAATACAAATATTTTTTTCGACAACTGAAAACCCATAGAAAATAAATTGCTTTCTTATGTTAATGACCCATTAATTAATTATAAGGTATAATGTAAATATAAATATATAAATATTTAATGTGAAACCGTAAGAAAATCTTAGATTTATAGCGGAAGATTTTGCATTCTCTTTGAATGCATTGGGCTTGTATGGATTCGGATTCTCTTCTGAACTATACCTATGAAATGAAAAAGAAATTTATTAAAAAATTAAAAAAAAATTTTAAACTTCTGATATAAAAGATCAAAAATCATTTCATTCTACATACCCTATAGTTTCCAAAATTGATTTAAGTTTTGGACCAATTACCCCACCAGGATAATTTCCTCCATCCTTAATTAAATCTTCTATGGTTTTTCCGTTTACTGCTTTCCACATCATCAAGAAATCACTGGTATTTAGATAAGTTGTAAGATCCACATGTGATATCGAAGAACCTTGAATAAATGGTTCAATAGCAGTTTCTAAAATAACGGCATCAGTAACAAAGTTTTTGGAACCTCTTGGTAATATTCCAAGTGATTTTGGAGTATTTGCAAGAGTATACATATCTGTCAGCATTTTAATTTCTTTATCTCCAAATTTTTCAAAAGGATCACTTCTCCCTGGGTTTTTAATCATAAAATCACTTAGGTATTTTGTAACACTGGAAACTGGGGAACCATCTGATAAAAATATCATGGATTTATCTAATGCAGATTCTTTAACTATCAAATCTGAGTTAAGGATTTTCTCCTTCGGATTAACCGTTTCACTGAATTTAGGTACAATTGCTGGAATTAAAGCTGGTACATCAGGAAATGCCTGAATCCAAAATGAAAAAAATCCTAATCCATGCATAAGTTCATGAATCATAACGTAAAAAAAATCGTATTCGAATTGTTGAATAGGTCCACTCTCTTCAAACCAAAGTGGAAATTTTGTATTGAATTCGGCATCAATGTCAAATTCATTAAATTTGGGATTTCTCGGAAATTGAAATTGTTTAACTAACGCTTGCGGATATAACCTTTCCAAACCATCGTCATCTTCCAACGCATAAATCATTGTAGGTCCTGCTTGACCTAATCTAGCTGCTAAATCCGGTGGGCAAGTTTGAGGAGTATATCCATCACAAAAATTATATATGGTCGCATTTACAACTATTTGAGTATTAATTTTTAGAACTGTAGAAATTGTCTTTGAAGCTCTTTCAAAAGCTAAATTTATAAAATTACAAAGTGTGGTATTATCTGAACGACAATTCAATTGCACTTTAAACATTTGTTGAGGTTCTCCATTTTCCTGATTTAATTTATCAGATACATCTTGTTTAATTTGATTTGACCAGTCACAGTCAACCATTCGATACGAGTTATAATTATCAACTTTATAACATTCCGATGACGAAACATTAGCAGGAAGGAAACTATACAGAAACAAGATAATGAATATAAATGATTTCATCATGTTGAATGAAATTTTTTTTTAAATAAAAATATATTTCAGACTTTTTCTCAACTTAAAAAAGCAATATCTTTTTATATGAAATTGTTCTCTTGATTTCCAATTACAATGAATACAATACAAATGTGTGCATATAAAGGTTATGTCTTATTTTAATGCTAATGTAACACCAGTGCATATCAGAAGCTCATTTGATATCGATTCGGAGTTTCGATTCGGAGTTTCAGTTATTAAAAGTAAGTGACAAATTCTTTTTTCATGTAAAATTTTTTTTATAGTTCGAATAATCAAAAATGTTTAAAATGTTACCATCCATTTTAATTACAACAAAGCACCATATAAGGACTTTTATATAAATAATAATAATATACGAAAGAAATAAATCAAAATTCTTTTTTGTCTCACAAAATAAAAATACTTTTAATTATTTTAATTTAGATTCTGCAAGATCATTTCTATCGAATATTTGTAGAGAAAGAATGAATTTTAGAAAAGTCAATGGTTCATGCATGTAATTTTCTTTTTGGTTGGAATGAAAAAGAAGCGCCATGAATTATTGTGGCGCTCGGAAAATAAAAGTTGCCGTGGCGTAAGCTCATGTGACATTCTTATTTTATTGGATCAAATCATAAATCAATTTTTTTTTTTTACAAAAAAAAATTCCTCCTCTTCGTTAACACTTCGAAAATGGTATGTTACAATTTTGAACTCAAATTTAAAGAATCATTTATAAACAGATGTTTGTTAAATGATTAAGGATAATTAGTTCTATAAAAAAAAAAATTTGTGAATTTTAAATAATAAAATTTCTAATTGAAAAAAAAAAAATAATTGATTGCTTCAAATTAATTTGATGGATCCTAACGATAATTTATATAATCGAAATTTAATAGGCCAAGAAGGAAGCAGCTAAAAGCTCTGGAGGTAAAAACAAAAAAAAGGTACAAACCAAATAATTGTCATGATTTTCTTATCAAGCTTTTTGACGATTATATATAAATATATATAATTTTTTTTTTTTCTTTAGAAATGGTCTAAAGGAAAAGTCAAGGACAAAGCAAATAATGCTGTAATTCTTGATAAAGCAACATATGATAAATTATTCAAAGAAGTTCCAACTTATAAATTGATTACTCCTTCTGTATTGGTTGATCGACTTCGTGTTAATGGTTCTTTAGCCAGAGTTGCTATACGTGAATTAGAAGAAAAAGGTCTAATTCGCAAAATATCCACTCACGGTTCACAACTCATTTACAGTATGTTATTAATTATTTCTTTTTTTAAGTTTATAAATATATATCATTATTTTTCTTATTTTTTTTTTTTTTCAAAATCCGAATTATAGCTCGTGCTACAGCTGCTATTGATAAGCCTGAGGCATAATCTTTTAATAAAAAAAATTGTTTATTGATTAAAATACCTTAATAAGCAAATGTATTGTTTCCACCATCTTTTTATTTTTACATTTATTTCTTTTTTTAAATAAAAGATTAATTTTCATTAAAGCAAATGTAACTTTCATTTACTTACTAGCTCTGTTTTTAACAAAGTTCTGAAGAATTTATTTACGTGTACTTTATTTCATTGATAAAATATATACATTACATCATGAAATATAAATTAAATGTTTTGGTTCTCTTGACCACGTCTTCTAATATTTCTCCTTACTTTTGGAGCCGCATATCCAATACCTTCTCCTGCTTCAACTCTCAGGTAGGGAACACTTTTCCATGGAATACCACAAACACCCAGTGAGCTGTTTGTAATATGATCCAGCATAAACCATACTGGAAGTTCTAAAGTTCCTTTAACTATGGCATTTGTTTTAAAAAGAACTGACGAAGGTAGTGGCGAAAGAACGTGAAATGAATGGGATGCAGGATCGATCGATCTTATAATTGCCAACCCCAAACAATTATGTTTAGTTGGTGAAGGTGGAGGAAAATCAGGACAAGGAAAATAATTCGGAGGTTGCTTAAAAACAATTTATTAATTAGTTGATGAAAATTATTTAATTATTTAATGTATTAAATATAATAAGAAAATAAATAACATACTATTCGTGATCGCGAATCTTTTAATTCTTTTACGAATATTACGCCTTTGTCAACTTGTTCACTTGTATAAGGATTATCGATATCGCCAATTAATCCTACTATCGAACCATTTAACGCGTACAAAAGTTGACTTAGAGGCACCTCTCCGGATAACATAAAAACCCCCTCAGTCAACCCTTTTCTCCAATCTAAACACCATGGTACCCGACGGATCAACGGTAGGTTAAAACACCACCATCTTGTATCTACTTGTTTTACTGCCATGGCACTTGTTGAATAAAAGTATGACAATAATGTTAATAGCCGATGATCGGATGCCCGATTAGAACGTTCGGATGATTCTATTGCTTCAACAAAAGAAACTTTGGGCGGTTCTTGGTCAGTAGGTGAGACAATATATTCCGGTAGTGATGGAAGGTTTTGATTGGTGAATGTTGCAGAATAAAACTGAAAAATATGTGTTGGTTTAGCAAAACCTATAATATGAAGATATAAATCATAGCCCATTCCTATGCGTTTAATGATTAAAAGTATTTATTAGCATTAAAATAAAAAAAAAAATGAAAATAGATTCTATAAATGTTTGTTATGAATTATTTACCTTTGCTCCATCCGTGAGTATTAATAATTAGAGGAACGTGTACTTGTCCATCATCGTACATTCCGTACTCTGAACCGCAAGCAATGTCACGACGATAAACTGTAACTAATTCGCGCAAACAATCCAAATAATAGTCGGGATCATCGCGTGGAGAATTATGTCCAATGAAATATGATCTATAGGGTTGTTGTATATGTGTAAATGGAGGACCTACGGAACAAGTGTATTAATTCAGATATAATTGTGAATAAAAAAGTTCATAAATGGTTGATAATTACCAAAAATAGGGGAATTCAATATATTTAGCGATACTAACCCACAAGGGGTGAATTCAGATTGTCCAACATCACTTTCAATATAAGCAACTTTGGGGCAACTAAGAAATAAAAGATGTTAGAAATTAAGTTGCTATTTTAAAACACACAGTTACGAACATACACGTTAAGCAATTTGTTAACCAAATATCTAGAAAATGTTGATTTCCCAACATTTTTATGTCCACTAATGATAGCAATGGGTGGTATAGCTGATATAGAAAAGTAGTAAATGTGAATGTTTTTATATAGTAAATTCTAAATATATTAAATCCTTAAATATTACTAAAGTTTAAAGTATCAGCCACGAGCTGATTTGCTGAATTTTTCCAAGAATGGGAAATTTTTATAGCGGTAGTTCCAAAAATCTCATCAAAAATCTAATAAATTAAATTTAGATAACGAGCCTGAAATATTTGCAAAAAGAGAATCAAATACTTACCGGATAAAATCCTTTAATATTAAACAAATCACGTTTTGATTGTTCAATCTCATTATTACAATCAATTTTCTTATTATTCGTGAGATTGTCGGTAAATATATTATTGAAACATGACGATGTAACATGTTCTATATCTTGAATACCACACCATGAAAAATCTCGTAAAACAAGGATCGTATCATATCTTTCTTCAGAAAAGTTCACATTTGATAAAAGTTTGTTAATCATCGACGTTGTCGTTGAACAAGCTATAATTCCAGAATGTGAAATTTTTCGCGTAATCATCTCCTGTCTTTCTACTGATTCTATTTCTAACAAGGAATGTGTTTTTGGAGAAAACACTGGATAGAACGTAAGACTAGAGCTCAAATCAATTGATAATCGATTTTCAGATGTAATTTCTGAGGCAACAACACTGTGCAATCTATGACCCATAATGTTAGCTTCTCCAAAAATAGATGCAACAAGAACATTTCCTTGAAACATTATTGACTACAAATTAATTAAATTTATTAGACCGGATTAAACAGAAGAACGGAAAGGCTAGTATATTCTAATTTATTTAATTTATTTCATAATACCTCGCCACATTTCATGGCAACTAAACATAAATCTTTTTTTTTCTCATAACAAACAACGTTTGAAGTTGTAGGTATAAAGTGAGAACCCATGAAAAAAGATCGAAAATTTCGTCTTTAGATGTTTCTATATTTCTATATCTTTTAAAGAGCACACCCAGAAAATGGATTATAGTTTTTTGTTTCTTCCTATGACCCATCATTCAATAATCATTCACATTACATTAAAACATTCGAATCCTTATAAATGGCACGAGAAATGACGTAATGATCACCATACATAGATGTTAAACCATCAAATCGAAAACATAACAGGAATTGTTTTTTTAGTTTTTAAAATGCCATTTTACCGATACTTTTCGCTGATCCAGTAAAGTATAGTAAATTATAAATAAAATTATTTGTTTTATTTGTATATATGACAATTATGCCTTTATTAAAACTTTTTAATTTTTTTAAAACGCATTTGTGCGATTATATGGGTTATTACCTTAAGAGCGACTTTCATTATTTTAGGTCAACATATATTTATTATTAGTGCGTTGTGATCCAGACAGAATTGGTTCCTTGTTTTTAATTGTTTTGCGTAGCTTGAGTCCGGATCTTAATGAGAAACACGGTAATTGACCACGTGACGGACGGTTTTGCATGATCGGATCGCCAATTTTAAGGATTTTCAAGGAAAAAAAAATATATAAATACTGTATTCTTGTTTAATCTATCATATATTTAAATCAAAATGCCACCAAAAAAAAATCAGCAATCCGAAAAGTCAAAGCAAAAGGATAAGCAAAAGGTCGCTGAGGACAAGACTTTTGGCTTGAAAAACAAGAAAAAGTCTGTAAAAGTCCAACAGCAGATCAAACAAATTCAAAACCAAGTGATGGCAGCTGGCAATAGGAAGGTTTTGGTAAGCTATCCATATTATTATTATTATTATTTCGTTTTATGTAAATCGATTTTTGCATTTGACTCAATTGTTCCTGAAAAATAGAAAGAAAAAGAAACCGAAAAACAAGCTCTTGCAAATAAAAAACTTGCCGAACAAAAAAAGAAAGATGAACTTGCTGAGTTATTCAAACCAGTTCAAGTACAAAAAGTACCATTTGGGGTGGATCCTAAAACGATATTATGTCAATTCTTTAAAGTTGGACAGTGTCAAAAGGGAGATAAATGCAAATTCTCTCATGATTTAAATATTGAAAGGAAGACTGTGAAAATCGATTTATATACTGATTCTAGAAGTGAAGAAGAAAAGAAAGTAGGTAAGAAACATATTATTCAATTTTTTCTTATTATGGCTGCATTGAAATTATTTATAATTTATGAATTGATTATGTAGATACCATGGATAAATGGGATCAAGAGAAACTTGAACAAGTCGTTAAATCAAAACAAGGCAATCCTAAGACTACAACCGATATTGTATGTAAATACTTTTTAGAGGCGATTGAAAATCAAAAGTATGGATGGTTTTGGGAGTGTCCTAACGAAGGTGAGATAATTTTTATTTTTATTTTTATTTTTATTTTTTTTTTTTGTAAAAAAAAATTTATTAGAAATTTATTATATATGGAGCTTATAATTTGACTTAATAAATTTATTAGGTAAGAATTGCAAGTATAGACATGCACTTCCACCTGGATTTGTACTGAAAACTAAATCTCAAAAGAAAGCTGAAGAGGAAGAATCTGAACAAATCACAATCGAAGAATTTTTAGAAACTGAGGTAAATATTTTATAATTTTTTTTTTTTTGATTAAAAATATATGTATTCCTTCAATTTACTAAAAAATAAATGAAATTTTTTTTTACAAGCGACATAATTTGGGCACTAACCTTACACATGTTACCCTTGAAACGTTTACCGAATGGAAAAAGAATCGTAAGGCGAAATTGAACGCAGAAGAAGAACTCAAAAGATCAGCCAAAGAAGCAGCTTTTAAAGCTGGTAAAGCTCAGGGCATGTCTGGTCGTGATCTTTTCACATTCAATCCTGATCTCGTTAACCAATTGGACGATTATGATGAAGAAGATGATGTCTTCGATCTATCTGGCTATAAACAAGATGATTATGGGCAAGAGAATCAAAATGGTGATCGAGTTGATAATCAGTCAGATGCAGAAGATGAAGAAAATACTTCCGAAACTCCTTACGGAGAAGGAAGTGCCAGCAATGGCAAATCAAAAATTACGAACAATAATTCAACAACTTTAATCACTGAAGAAGGTTTAGAAGTGAAAGAGGAATTGTTTGCAGACGAAGACCTGGATGATTTAGAGGATGATGATGATGAATGAATTTTCAGACGCAATATATAGTAAACTTTTCAACAATTCAGATTATATTTAGATAAAAAAGAACCAAATATATTTTTATGTTTATGTTTATTTTATTTTTATTTTATTTTTTTTTTTTTCATTGAACATTCAAATTAAAAAGTGTCTATAATTACCTAAATTAAAGGATTGAATTTTAATCAGATTTTAATATAATAAAATTTTAATTTTTGAATCATGGCGCAGTTAATTTCATGTGATCTTTTTTCTATGCATTTCATTACAGAAAATGAAAATGTTACATCATGCTATTTTAAGTATTTAACCGGCAGACCGCAGAAATCGGAATTTAAATTGAAGGTTAATACCAAACAAAGTTTTTCCTACAAAATTCCATATCTAGTTGTTGCTTTTGTTGTCCAGAAAGTCGGAACATATCGGTGTAAAACTCCTTTTATTATAATACTTTGTATCGTACTAATAATCCCTAAATATCGAATATACTTTTTTAAATCACCACTTTTTACCACACTTTTATTACCACACGTTTGTCTTCTAATTTATTTCTTAGTATGAACAACCGTTCCCGCGCACCAAAAGGAAAGATAAAGCCACCGAAGAAACCGGTAAGATTTTATCTTTAATCGGGTCCGGTCTGAAAGGCTACTTGCAGCAAAACCGTTACTATTTAAGCGCATAGATTTGTACTCTTTTGCTGTTTCATTTCTTTTGCTCTTTATTGTTTTTATGTGGAAGTTTTATTAAGTATAGATTTAAAGAGTCAGTTGTGAGTTTGACCTTCTTCCTCCAACTAAAAAAAAAACCAACCAATAGTATTTGCGGATATTTTATATAAATATATTTCTGCAGACTTCCTGTGTCAGACTTTCACGGTCTTGACTTGGAAGAAAAATATGTGAACTTCTCATTTTTAATTTTTTTCTTTTTGAATAAAGGCTTATAATATAAACTTATTATTTAAATATGTCTTCACGTCGTTCTCAGAATTCCGCCGACCTCCAATTTAATGACAATTGGGAGCGTTTGGCTCAGGCTATTCGTGAAATTCATAAAAAAAATGCGTCGATCCTCAGTTTCGAAGAACTTTATCGTAACGCATACAACATGGTCCTCCATAAAAATGGGGACAAATTATATAACGGCGTGAGAGGAGTAATTACACAACACTTGGAAGAAGTTGCTCAAGCACAGGTAGTACCGGCATTCCCACTTTCAGGTGCAAGTAGTTCACAAACTAACTCTAATGGAGCTGGTGGTGCCAACTTCTTGAAAGTTTTAAAGAATGTTTGGGAAGACCATACTACTTGTATGCTTATGATTAGAGATATTTTAATGTATATGGTAAGTCAGTAATGAAATTATTTGAGTATTTTAATTTCCTTTTACGCAAAAATATTTGTTCGAGGAAATTTCTTTCCAATATAGGCCACATCTAATAATTACAATATAACTAAAAGGATCGGGTTTACGCAAAAACAGCAAACGTCCCTCTTGTATATGATCTTGGTTTGGATCTTTTTAGAGACACAATAGTCCGTTCACAGAAACATCCAATTCAGAATCACCTTCTTGATGTGCTCTTACAACAAATTAAACTTGAACGCGAAAATGAAATTATAGATCGTTCTAGCGTGAAAGCATCAATGGACATGTTACTGGAGTTAACAGACGCGTCGACTAAAGATACAGTATATGCTACTGATTTCGAAGGCCGATTTTTAGATACAAGTTCTGAATATTACAGAGTTGAAGGACAAATGCTTGTAGGAGAATGTGATGCCCCAGAATACATGAAAAAGGTTAGCAAATATATATTAATAGATTTATTAGTCGAACACTATAACAATTTATATATTAATAGCATATTACATCTTTTTAGGTAGAAAAACGACTGGTTGAAGAAGAGCAACGAGTACGGCACTATCTTTCACCATCTACAGAACCAAAAATCCGTAATATTGTAGAAGAGGAACTAATCTCAAAACATCTTAAGACAGTAATCGAAGTACCTACTACGAAAATTTTAAATTATTATAATTGTTGTTATTGGTTTTTATCTAAAAAAAAATTTTTAATAACAAAATTTTAAAATGATCTGGATTTTTTTTAGATGGAAAATTCCGGTTTAATTCCTATGTTAAGGAATGAAAAAATGGATGGTAGGTTTCTTATTCCTGTCTTTTATTATTATTACAAGTTGTTATTCCCTTTGATTAATATTTATTTGATTTCAGATCTTGGAAGAATGTATAAATTATTTGGACGAGTTTTAAAGGGTCATGAGGAAATGAAATCCGCTATTAGTGAATATATACGTGAACTTGGCAAAGCAATAAATGAAACAGTTTCGAGTAATACATCTTCCGAAGGTGGTAGTGGTTCTGGAGAGAAACAAACAGGAGCTTCTGTTGCTATAAAATGGGTACAAGAAGTTCTAGACCTTAAAGATAAGTTCGATAAAGTTCAAAATTTAGCTTTATCTAATGATAAGGCGTTCCAAACATCATTTAACGAGGTATGCTAATTAAAAGTTATGTTCTATATTATTATTATTAAACATTTCAATTGTGAACTTTGATTTATTTTAATTTTTTAATTAGGCATTTGAGCATTTCATCAATAAAAACTCCAAATCACCAGAGTTTATATCATTGTTTATTGATGATAATCTTAAAAAAGGATTAAAAGGGGTGGGTTTAAGTTCCGCTGGATTATATTACTTTTAAGGCAGTTGATTAAATTGTTATATATTTAGAAAACGGAAGAAGAAGTAGATAGTGTATTGGATAAAACCATCACGTTATTCCGTTTTATTGGAGAAAAGGATGTGTTCGAACGATATTACAAACAACATTTAGCCAAGCGATTGTTGCTTGGTCGAAGTGTTAGTGATGATGCAGAAAGGGGTATGATAGGCAAACTTAAGGTATGTTAGATCGAAGTATCCCTATTATCTACTTTTACATTATTCTTATTCTAACCTTTGTCTTTATACGTTCTAGGTGGAGTGCGGTTACCAATTTACCACTAAACTAGAGGGCATGTTCAATGATATGAGAATATCAGCCGATACAATGTCAGATTTTAAAGACTTCTTGGATAAGTCTGTCTTAGAGGTGTGCTTTTAAACAAATATATTTTATATAATTTCATTATCAATTCGCTTATATTTCATGTTTTAAAAACATAGAAACCCAAAATGGATTTAGGCGTCACTGTCCTTACATCAACGTTTTGGCCAATGAACCTGTCTGCCAGTCCAAGGTGCAATTTCCCAGCTGAAATAACGAAGGCTTGTGAAACTTTCCAAAGGTTTTATTTAGGTCGACATAGTGGACGTAGATTAACGTGGCAATCGAATATGGTAACAATATTATTATTTGTAAGGTACTGAAAATAGTATCGCTAATTTCATGGGATTTTTTACTTGTTCTATTTTTAGGGTACAGCTGATATTCGGGGTTCATTCAAATCACGCAAGCACGATTTAAACGTATCAACATATCAAATGGTTATCTTACTTATGTTCAATGATTTACCCGAAGGAGAGTCTTTATCGTATGAGGTATGAATAAATATAATATTTTTCATGTATGTCGATTAAAAATTTATTCATATTATTTTTTTTTTCTTGTTTTTCTTAGCAAATTAAAGGTGAAAGCGATATTCCGGAGGCAGACCTCAAACGTAATCTTCAGTCATTAGCTTGTGCCAGATATAAAATCCTTGTAAAAGAACCTAAAGGAAAAGATATCAATCATGGGGACGTATTTTATTTCAATTATGAATTTACAGCTCCATATCAGCGTATTAAGATTCCAACAGTAGCTAGTAAAGTAGAAACTGAAGGCGAAAGAAAAGAAACACGAGAGAAGGTAGAGGAGGCTAGAAAACATCAAACTGAAGCTGCTATTGTAAGAATTATGAAGGATAGGAAGACAATGGATCATAATAATTTGATTGCAGAGGTTACAAGGCAATTACAACCAAGGTTTGTACCAAATCCAGCATTGATAAAGAAGAGAATTGAAGCATTAATTGAACGAGAGTACTTGGAAAGGGCATCAGATAGGTAAAATTGAAATTTCTTTTAATTTAAAGAGATGTCTTTTTTTTTGATTATCAATATTGATAAAAATTTTTTTTTTTAACAATTTTAAAGTAGGCGAGTATATAATTATCTAGCATAATATATTTTTAGATATCTCATAAGGACATTTTTAATTAGAGACTCTATTATCAAATCTGGCGTTGTAATACAAGTTGATGTGTTTATTTTCGTTATTTTTATCATTTGAATCACTTTTCTGCTTTTTATCGATTTTCCTTAGTTAAGCTTAGTTTTATGTATAGCTTTTTATTCTTTTTTATTCTTCACAATATTACTTTAACAAAATACATATTTTTGGTAATTTGTAAAAAAAAAAAAAATAATTTTTTATTGTCTTGCAGTACTTTGAGAATATATTATCAAATACTGCCTGTGTGATACAATTATTTTTATACAAGGATAACAATGATCTTTTATAAAATCACCACCTATATAAAAGAAAGGAAAAAAAAAAAAAAAAAAAGAGAAATTATTTCTTATTAAAAAAAAATAATTATCATTAAATTAAGCAAAAAAAAAAAAAAAATGAAGTCTTTAAAAATAAGAAATTACATTATCCTGTGTACTTTAATAATTCTTCTTTACCAGCTTTAGAAGCTAAAAAATCATGCCTCTTTTTCCTATCATAATAAATAAGATAACCAAGGGTAACAGGAACTCCAACGTAAGGGGCTTGAGAGATTGTGCGACGAAAAACGTTAAAAACACCATGTTTGATGGCACCAGCGAATGCTCGTTGTTGATAAGGAGAAATGGAATAAGTGACTATTCCCTTTTGTACGGGACCTCCCAAATGTCCCCACCAAACATGTTTTACAGCCATAATTATTATATTTGTATCTAATGGGCTGAAGTGAAATTTTTCTATTAAAAAAATCGATATTAAAATAAAAATACAATTAGTTTTTTACTTAATAAATTGCTACAAAATACTTGCCTAAATGAAAAAGAAGCTTTTATATATAAAAAAAAAAATTTGATCAGGCTTCTAAATACGGATAGAATTTTTTTTTGATTGGCCAAAACTATTAACTGGCGCAGCAAGATCAAAATGTATTAATTGTATCATTAATTGATATTTTAGATTTGTAAATAAACATTTAAAAGTTAAGATATCTCTATAAAACCTTTTTATTTGCTTAAGATATTTTCTTTTTATTATATAAAAGAGCTATTTTACAGCTTTGCTTTTGAATTTTGACCATCGCTCAAATAAATATTCAAACATTAAATTAAGAATGCTGAATGGGTTGGGTTATTCTTGCGAATATTTGGGAAATAAGGTATTATTAACTTAGGTGTTCTTCCTAACTTTTTCGTATACATAAAATAAGCTTATACTTTGGATATTAAAGCATGAGAATGGTCATTAATATTTCGGTTCAACTGGTTACAAATTAATTAATAAATATGTTTAAAATAACTCTACTCTTATACTTTATCTTGTCCTGATTCTTGTTTTACTGGTCTTGCACCAAAAATAGTACTTCCAATTCGAACACTCGTAGCTCCTAACTTTAAAGCTTCTTCAAAATCATTAGACATTCCCATACTTAATTCTAGTTCAATTCCTCTTTCCTTCCTAAATTCTTCTTTTAAATTTTTCAACAACTGCATAAAAAAAAATGAAATTAATAATTATGTAAAGATATTTTTAAATTTTTAAAAAAGAGCAAATTATAAGGAATACTTGCTATAAAATCAGGGTTTGGTTGACCTTCATTATAATTATTCCTGTTAGGAGCTCCGATAGTCATCAACCCTAATAATTCCAATTTATTACAATTATCTTTAATATAATTTAATAATTCTAAACATTTATTTGGTTCAATTCCACTTTTGGCTAAATATAAAAAAAAAAAAGAAAAGGAAACGCGCGTTATTTATCAAATCATATAAAAGGTTACGCATGTATATTAAACACGTACATTCTTCTCCGCTTGTATTCACTTGAAGAAATATTTTTAATTTATCATCTCTCGATACGCATGCCTTATTCATTAATTCTGCTTTTTTTTTACTATCGATTGTCTCTACTGCCCATAAATTTGGTATTTCTTAAAAAAAAAAAAAAAAGGTTAAGAATTAAGTTAATCAAAATCAATTAATTAGTTGATTGATTAATTACCTGCTAACATTTTGCATTTATTACTTTGTAACGTTCCTATAAAATGCCATTGAATATCTGATGGTAACTAATTAATGATTTAAAAATGAATGCTTAAACATGTATTGTAATTAATTTCTTATTTTTTAAAAAAATTTTAAATTTTAAATTACCATTTTACTTTTTTCAATTAATTCTTGCACCTAAGATAAAATAGACATTAATCATTTGTACTAACAAAATCAATCAATAAATAGGCAAGTAAAATAAATACTCACATAATTTTCACCAAAATGCCTTTGTCCAAATTCATAAGCAAAGCGAATATCTGAAGCTGGTTTGTACTTACTAACGGCAACTAACCTAACCTACCATAAAAAAACTTTCAATTAATTAATTGATACCTTTCACAAAAAAAAAAAATTTTGATTCGTCGTGAAAATTTAGAATTAACCTCTTTTTGTCTTTGAGTAATTGCTTCAATACATTTTCTAACATATAATAAATTCTTTTCAATTTCTTCTTTTCTTATTTCAACATTATTCTCACTTGAAACTTTCTCCTCAGTCGAAGCCATTCTTTTATAATTTATGTTATACAATAAATTTATTAAGTTATCTCTATTTAATCTGATTGATTTATTTTTAAAAATAAACATTGAAAAGGGATTTTTTTTTTTTTTTTTTGTCATTCCGCTTTTTGTACCATCTATATTTGGAAAAGTTTCCTCGTGCAAATTGAATTAATTTTTTTTAAATATACTATACTGCTTTTTCCTTCCTAATTTGTCCACATTAAATTTGAACCGGTATTTGTTAATTAATTAAGATATATGCATTATCTTGTATTAGAGAACTTTGCTATTTTAAGCTTTAAATTAATTCGAAAACTTTTAATTAGCGTTAGTGAAATGAGTGAAATGGTAAATTAATGCACAAATTTTTGATGTCATTTTTCCTAGCATAAGCCAATCATTTTATTTGTAATCCTATTAAAAAAAAAAAGTAATGGAAACTTGTTTTTTAATACATAAACACAATAAAGTAAATTATAAAAAATATTTGTAAATACAGCGAGACCTTTTTAAATGCATCCTCCCTAAATACATACACATATTTTTTCTATAAATGCATATTTCATATAATTTCAAGTATATAAAGATCATACAAAATTTCTCTCTTTAAATGCACATCATCTTTAACTGCAAATTTTCATTATGACCCTAAGGGGATGCATTTAGAGAAGTCTCACTGTAACAAAATTCCAATATAGTAAATAAAATCATTAATAAAAGACTTATTCTCTTAATATTTTACCAATAAATACTAGTCTAAAAATTGTAATCCTAGAATATACTCTTTCTTGAATAAAGTATACTTTCGCTTTTTATCCATGCAAGAGTTTTTATTACTAAGCTAAGCTAGAGAATAAAACAGTAAAAGTATTTTAAAAGAAATGTCTTATCTATTTATACATGTTACTATTATATATATGTATAAATAAAGTCTCATCTAAAACTCTAAAAAGATCAGGTCAGATTAGATAATTGACTTGACCTGATCTCACTAGTCAGAATATTTTTTTTAATTATTAACAATGCAATCTAGCCGCAGTATTTTATTTGTATTATAAATTGAAGAAAAAAAAATCTAAAAAAATACTAAAATACACAATTTACCATGTGGTTTTATTTAGTCGACTGATTACTGCCACCCCCCGAAGGGAGTGGAAATAAAGTGTCAGAAAGCATCTAATTTCTAAATATCCTTCAGTCCCTAACTTCCCTTAAAAGAAAATTCTAATACTAAAAATAACACCTGAAGTAGGAAATTGATACAAATAGAAATTTACAAACAACCAAAAATAACTTTATAAGTTCTAGTTAAAATCCAGTCAATTCCAGCTTAAAGCGATCACCTAGAAGAAGAAGATGCGTTCAAGTAACTAGGTTCAAACAAAGGCTTTTTATACTTATAGATTCATAAATATAGTAAAAATATCACATGAAATCCACTACGAAAAATCTACAAGATATCTACAGGTAGTAACCTATACCCTTTACCTGGATTATCAGGAAGGTATGGATTTAGACGAAGCAAACTTACACTGAGTAAGAATCTTGATAACAAAGACCTACCGTAGTTCTATTTCAAACTTGTGTAAGCCAACAAAAATATCAGACCAAGTGATAGCTACTATCACTCCAAATAGATGACGTTTGGAGATACCAACATAGATATAATGCTAAATTTGCATGTAACTTTTGACGACAGAAGATTTGCAAAAAAGCAGAGGCCAATTAAAAGAGATATATTGTTTAGAAAGGGGAAAGGTGTCATTACATGAGATTTGTTTATCCAAAATATGTCGATCATAATCATCAGTTGTGATATCTCTTAATGCCCACTTTTTAGTAGACAAAAAAGAAAAACAGAAAAACAGAAAAAATTTTTTAAAAAAGGGTGAAGAATTACAAAGCTTAGGAAGGAGAACGTTAAGATTCCTGATCTTAAAAGTAAGCTAGCTGAGTTTGAATCTGAGAAAGCTGAGCTTAAGAAATATGATGTTGAGAATGCTGAACTCAAATTTAGAGTTAAAAAGCTTGAGGCTAGACTTGCAATAGTAGAGCAGAGTTCTGTAATAGGACAAACACAGAATAATGAAAAAGAGATATTGGAGGTGTTACTAGAGGTATCAGCTGTTGATGATTCTGTAGTTCAGCCCAAGTGACATGCGTCTGTTTGTAAAGTAAATGATAATTTTTCTAATAACAGCACATCTTATTTCAATTCAGTTTTAGACCAGCCTGCTCACAAAGTAATCAGAGTATCTAGTAATAATACAAATATCAAGTCAATAAAGAAAAGTAAGACAGATTCTTTCTTAAATGAGGTGTATAAGAAAAGAGTTAGTGATGAGATTAGACAGAGGAATAGGAAAAAGAAACTTAGTAAAGTATTCTCTAATTAAGGTCAAGAATTTGATATCGGGTTAACTGTAGATAATTGTGCTTTCACTTCTGAAAAGATGCCAGAGGTATCAAATCCTGTGACTGAAATTTCAGTTAGGAATCCCTACCAAAATAGCTATAGAAAGAAAGATGCAGAAAATATTATACAAATGATAGCTGATAGCATTAAGGATGATGTTCAATTGAGCGATAAAACCATTTCTTGTAATGTAATTTCAGCTGGGAGCTCCTGCTAAAATTCTTCTACAATTCTATTGCTTTCTCTAGCTCAATTATTTGATGCTGAAGGTGATGCAATTCATGCTAATTAGGAAGAAATTTTGCATTGGTAATATTATGGAAAAGAATTTTTAAATCAGATTAGTGTAATTGTACAGGATGGTAAAGGCAAAATCGGCGAAAAAAAGGAAAAGGGAATAATCTATGATAAAATGTTGAACACATTTCCATTCTTCGCAAAAAGAGATTAAAAGAAATAGGATTGCGTCTTCCAGAAATCTCCCGTAAAAACTTGCAAGGGAAAACTCAGAAAGCTGTAAAGATATATAAATTATTTGAAAAGGTGGGTATAGATAACATTAAGTATATCTCAACTTATAATGCAAATTCTATTTCGGAATTAACTAATGATAAAGTTTAAGAGATCATAGATAATTTCTCCAAGCAGGAAGACGATTTTCCAACTCCTGAAATTTCAGCCGGGGGTCCCTGCCAAAATCATGTGACCAATAATTCTGAAACTATCATAAATGTTCTGTCAGCTTTGGAATCAACTGAAATTAATACTTCAGCAAATGTACATGTATTATTTGCACCTCAATCTAGCCCAACTTATGACCAAGCTAAAGATGCCAGCTGAAACTCCCTCAAAATAATTTTGTCATATCCCTTACTATGTTTTTAATATAGTTTCGGCTAATTTCGGGTTTCGGGG
>CAMKVN010001009.1:0-21553 GCA_946474995.1 Funneliformis geosporum | reverse complement strand
CGAACAGTTTATCCTTCTGACATAAATTCATTGTTACTCCCATCACATCCTTTTTGGGCTCTAAAAGAAGATCCTTACTACATTACTTTCATCGATTTCATTAAAGGTATCGTTTCTACCGCTCTCCCACAGCTATTTAACTTCTTTACCAACTCCTCATCTCACACTTCTAAAATCCTTTCTCCTTTTATGACTACATTTTTGATCAAGCCTACGAAATTATCTGGAAATCTAGATGCGCAGCCATTATAGAAAAAGAACGATCACTTAACATCTCAAACTATAGCAAAAAACGTAATTATAGTCTTTCTAATAATTATTCTATTAACAGTTATTCAAACTCATTTTTATCCTCATCTGAATATAAATAGGATCATACTTCCCTTATGACCAAATCTTTTGTTCATGAACGGAAATGGTCTTTCTTCCTCACACAGTAATAACTATTTGTCAAATGTCTTTCTCTTTTTTAGTTGGGTGGCGATGGTAATTCTACTAGTAATTATTACCGGAGCCTGACGGGACAACCGGTTGGTCTGATTGGAGTTAGTCTACTAATGATGATTATTAGGCAGCATTTTTTATTTTTCTACAATTGTACCCTTCTTGGGATTTTCATGTTTTAATTAACTGATTATGTATTTTTATAATAAATAAATGCATTACTGCGTCTTAAAAAAAAAAGATGATTCAAATTCAATGAATGTTAGCTCATTAGATTCGTCTAGTCGCAAGGAATTGAATGGTAGTTGTTTCATATGAATCGAAGCGATATTGACTGAGATCATATATCTTTTGTTTTTTTTTATTTTTTCTATATATAAAAAATCAATGTGATATGACGTCATTTTGACTATTTTGACTTTTCACCTCTAATAGTCAAAATTATTTCAATCATTTCGACCATTTTGGATATCCAAAATAATCTATTTCAACTTTATGTATAGTTGAAAGAAAAATGATGATATTATCTAAAAAATTGGCAGGTATCAATTGATTACTTTGAAATATACCTAAATATACAAGGTAAAGCAATAAACTCAGAATTACCTTTTCAAAATTTCTGACAAAATTACTTTGCAAAATTTGATATTATTATTATAACTTGATTTTTAGAAGAAATAAGTATGTATAATATATTAAAAAGCTTATTAATCTATTTAAAGATCTATAATTTAAAAGTATAAATAAAGAAAAAGCAGAAGAATAGAAATGATAAAAAATAAATAAAAGAGAGATGACTTATCAGAATGTTTTACATTGTGATCATAAATTGAAAAGCATTGTAACCTATATCAATATTTTCTTAATATTAACTAATACACAAATACAAACTGTTATAAACTATCTTATATAAGAGAAGCTATAGAATTTTTTCTTTCAAATAATTAATACCTTTTTTACTAAAAAAACTATAACAAAAGTGCTTCTGTAGCTTCAGAAATGCTTTTTTTTACTAAGAAAAACATAGTAAAAAATGACTTCACGATTTTTGAAAATATTATTTTACTAGAAAAACATAATAAAAATGCCTATATAGCTTCAGAGATGTTATTTTACTAAGAAAATATATAGTAAAAAATGTATCTACAGCTTCAGAGATATTATTTTATTAAGAAAACATAGTAAAAAATGCTTCTGCAGCTTCAGAGATATTATTTTATAAAGAAAACATAGTAAAAAATACCTTTACAACTTTGAAGATATTATTTTACTAAAAAAACATAGTAAAAAATGCCTTCGCAGCTTCAGAGACATTATTTTACTATGAAAATATAGTAAAAACGGCTCTGTGACTTTGAATATATTATTTTATTAAAAAAACATAGTAAAGAACGCCTCTGCAGCTTTGGTATATAAATTATAATATCATATTTCACATGATTAATTATTTGGTAACACAAAAGACATAACACGTGATAACATAAACAAAATAATATTAGTCTATTTGACTTGCTGAATTTGGACAGATAAAACAACTTTGTATTTAAATGACCTAGAAGTAAAATGTCCTCCATTATACTTCAGACAAAAATATAATAAAAAATGCCTTTGTAACTTAAAACGTTCCTTTATTAAGAAAATATAGTAAAAAACTCATGGTTTCAGAGATATTATTTTACTAAGAAAACATAGTAAAAAATGCTTCTGCAGCTTTAAAAACGTTTTTTACTAAGAAATCTAGTAAAAAATATGTATGCAGCTTCAGAAACATTTTTTACTAATAAAATAGTTATGAAGCTGAGATAGCGAAATCAAAACCATAATGATAGTTATTATTAAGTTTTCTTAGTAAAACTGAGACTGCAAAGTTATTTTATTAAGTTTAATAATAAAATTCACTTTACTTTGTAAAAGCTATCTTTGAAATTTTTAGTATAATTACTAATAATTTTCTTAATAAAAACTTTAGAATAACTTTATTTTAATATATCATTGTAAAAATTAAAAAAATTTATATTTGATTCTATTCAATTTGATTCGATTAATTCAATTCAATTCAATTCAATCAAATTCAAATCGATTCAAATTAATTCGATCAAATATTTGAGTTCAATTTGATTCAATTCGATTCGATCAAATTCAAATTGATTCAAATTGATTCGATCAATATTTGAGTTCAATTCAAATCGATTCAATTCAATTTGAAAAAATCAAATCAAATTCAAATTGCTTAAATATTTGATTTGATTTTGAGGAACCCTACCTATAAATATAAATTTATTACCTAATGAAATAGAATTGAGATGATATAAAATATGTATTAAAATTTTAAAAATTATACTGAAAAATCTGTTAGCATTAAAGCTATATCTAATTTTTTTGAAATATACTATAGTGTTAGAAATTTATACTCAAAAATCATGTGACTTTGTTTCAATTTTCTGATGATGATCTCAAGTCATGTGAAACATAATTGACTAATAAAAATCAATAATATTAGTATAACAAAAAATGATCAGGATATAAGAATTTAAACATCAATTAATATGGGAAAGTCTTATGTGTATCAAATATTTAAGTCAATTTTTATTGAACATGTCAAAATGAAGTAATATTATAAGTAGTGTTCCGCATGGATCAGATTAGATCAGATTTAGGCAAAATCTGATTTGATCTGAATCCGAAAAATTTGAATCCAATTCAATCTGAATCTGACAAATCTGAATCTGTATCTGTATCTGATAGATCAAAAAACTTTTTTAACAAAAATCTGCCTTTAACGTTCAGAATGGCGTTTTAATGTTAAAAAATAACAATTTTGTTGTTTTTTTAACAAAAATCTGCCTCCGACGTTCAAAACAGTATTTTAATATTAAAAAAAAACAATTTTGTTGTTTTTTAACAAAAATCTCACCTTTGACGTTCAGAACAGCGTTTTAATATTAAAAATAACAATTTTGTCATTTTTTAACAAAAATCTGCCTTTGACATTCAGAACGGCATTTTAATATTAAAAAAACAACAATTTTGTTTTTTTTAACAAAAATCTGTGTCTGACTTTTGGGATGGCATTTTAATATAAAAAATTAATAAAAATTAATTTTTTTATTAATAAATGCTGTGTCTGACTTTCGGGGTGGCATTTTTATATAAAAAATTAATAAAAATTAATTTTTTTATTAATAAATGTTACGTCTGACTTTCGGGGTGGCATTTTTATATAAAAAATTAATAAAAATTGATTTTTTTATTAATAAATGTCGCATCTGATTTTTGGGTGGCATTTTATTATTAAACATTAATTTATTTAATAATAAATGCTACGTCTGACTTTTGGGATGGCATTTTTATATAAAAAATTAATAAAAATTAATTTTTTTATTAATAAATGCAGTGTCTGACTTTTAGGATAACATTTTATTATTAAAATTTAATTTTTTAATAATAATGTTGCGTCTGACTTTTGGGAGCATTTTAATATAAAAATTAATAAAAATTAATTTTTTATTAATAAATGTCACATCTGACTTTCAGGATAGCATTTTATTATTAAACATTAATTTATTTAATAATAAATACTACGTCTGACTTTTAGGGTGACATTTTAATATAAAAAATTAATAAAAATTAATTATTTTATTAATAAATGTTGCATCTGACTTTTGGGCAGCATTTGATTATTAAATATTAATTTATTTAATAATAAATACCACGTCTGACTTTTAGGATGGCATTTTTATATAAAAATTAATAAAAATTAATTTTTTTATTCTTAAATGCTACGTCTGATTTTTGGGACAGTATTTTATTATTAAACATTAATTTTTTAATAATAAATATCGCCTCTGACTTTCAGGATAGCATTTTGTTATTAAAAAATTAATAAAAATTATTTTTTAATAATAAATGCTATGTCTGACTTTCAGGCAGCATTTTATTATAAAAATCAAATTTTTTAATAATAAATGCTGTGTCTGACTTCAGGGCAACATTTTTTATTTCAAATCTAACAAATTAGGTCTGAATCCAAATCTGAATCTGACAGATCAAATCTAAATCTAAATCTGAATCCGTCAGATTGAATCAAATCCAAATCCAAATCTGATCCAGATTTAATGGATCGAATCAAATCAAAATCTGGATCTGAATCTAATTTGAATTTGATAAATCTGATTTGATCCAATCCGTCAGATCCAGATCAGATTCAGATTGAATCAGATTTTTTGTAAAATACTAATTATAAGCTAAGTATTTTATTTAATATATTGTGTTAATAATTTACAATTCATAACAGGTTATATAACTAACTATATGATATTATATGGGTTCGTTTCCAGTAAAATCAAGTTATGAGGCATAGTAAATCATATGATCCGTAATGTGATTTTACTGGAAACGCTCCCATATGATTCTATTTCATATAATAATCTAAAGTAAAAAATACTAAGATTAATAAATAATTTTAAAAAACAACCTTTTTTTTTCTTGTATTATATTTGATTTCAATATCTCTATTATTTTTTCAAATTTTAAAAACAAATTTAATAAAAATATATGTATTTATTTTATCATAATATCAATTTTTTTTTGTATATAGAATATTAGCAAAATTAATTTTAAAAGAATCACTTCAATTTTTATTAATAAAAATTGCATTATAATAAAGTTTTTATATATTATTAATGGAATTTTTGAAATTCATAACATAAATAAAAATAAAAATTTTTTACTAAATATTTATCCAAAAAATTTAAATTATTAAAAATTTTTAAAATAAGATGTTAATATATATACTAATAAAAAATTTAGATCAAAATATAAACAATTTTATCATAATTTTTTCTATTAAATTTGTTTAATAGTCTAAAGTCAAAACAATAGTTTCAATTGATAAGTATGATTATCACAAAAAAGTGTTATATAAATATCAAATATTATTGATAATATATTATTTAATAAGTTTAAAATAATACAAAAACCTATATTTTTGAGTTTTTAAATTTTGAAGAAATTGAATAAATAAATAATTTTTTTGCATAAATATTATATAAATAAATTAATTCACTAAGGTTTTAGTTTTACTATAAGATCATGTTTCTTTTGTAATATATTTTTATTTAATATATTAAAATTAATGAAAAGTAAGTAAATATATTTTACAAATATTTAGTAAAGTTTGTTTCAAATTTAAGAATTAAAATTAATATAAAATCATATTTCTAACATTTGTAATTGATGGATTATAAGCTTTAAATTAATTAAATTTATATATAATAAATTAGTCAATTAAATTAATAATCTTAATAGATCTAATATTTCTTAAAAATTTATTAGACTTATCTAATAAATTAATATTCATGGATTTATTGACTATTTAACCAACCTTACATCAATAAATTCAGTTACAATGAAATTTTTTTGAAAATTATATTGGTTTATGCATTATTTAAAATTTGATTAATAACTTATAGCTTTTTTAATTATAAGATACTTATATATTAATCATTGAGTTAGAGCTATTACATGCTTTTTAATTTATTATATAGGAGTTTTACAATAGAAAGAAAGAAAACTTTAAAAAAATATAAATTTTATTTTATAAGTCAAATATGATTTTTTTTAGTTAAATAAGTTTAGATTTAATATTATTTTAAAAAAATTTTTTTAGAATTTCTTTCTTTTTTACTACAAAACTCCTATATAATTAAATTGTTTGATTTTAATTAGTATATATTAATTCAATTTTTAAATAAGTAAATATTATTTTAAAACTATTATTAAAATTGAAATACTAGTATTAAAAAGAGATCAATTATATATTAATTTAATTTTTGAGTAGAAAGATATTATAATATTTTTGTATTACTTAATATAATAATATATAGGAAGGATTTTTGTAATAGAAAAAAGGAAAATTGTTAGAAAAATAAAAAATAAGCTATTACTAAATTTGAATATATTTTAGCTTAAAAATTATATTTAACATATAAAGTAAAATTTATTTTTCTTAGTAGTTTCTTTCTTTCTACTGCAAAAGTCTTATATAGTTCTTATTTACAAAAGATAGCTAAAAAGTTAAAAATATAAGATTTTTAAAGTAGTCTATAAAAAGGTTTTATTATAATAAAATTATTAAATTATTATAAATGAATTACCAAAATGAATTAAATAACAATTTTTTATATATAGAGTCAATTATTCTAATTATATCTCAAAATATGTAAGATTTCATTAAAGCAAATATTGATTTATTGATAAGAGAGATTTATAAATGTCTTATTAAAGAATTAGATATATTATTTTAATAAAATTGATGAAAACAGTTAGGACAAGAAAGATATAATATCAAGAAATTTTTATTTGAATCAGCAAAACTATGACTTAAAAAGGGTTAATATCAAATTATTTTAAAAGAACATAGCCTATTTATGCTTTAGTAGTTTAAAGATTTAAACAAACTGGAATTAAAGTTCATAAATGAAGTATTGATGTTATTTGTAAAATATTTATTTAATAATCAATATTGTTATACAAAGATTTAAATTAAAGAAAACAAAAGATAATACAAATAATACAAATATCACTTTGGGTTGAATTGTATGATCTTCATTAGAAATTAATAGCAAACTTGGTGTTTGATTTCCATTTAATCATATTTTACAATCAGAATAATTCTACCCTAAGAATACCATAATAATGTTTGGAAAATAATGGAAAAACGACATCATCAACACTTAAGGTTGCTAGACGAAACCTAGAGGTTTAGCCAGCATCTAAATAGTAAAAATAAATCTTGGCGAAATTATATTAAAACCTTATTAAAAATCTGCGATATTTGAACTTTATTAAAGCTTATAAAAAATGACGAAATTATTATCAAAAACTTCACTTTATTCCAATTAATGTCAATTTATTTTCAATTCTCAAAACCATAATGACACTGAAAGGTTATAAAACAGGAATTTTTTTAATCAATTTTTTCAGTCACGTTAATCTTGTAGGGTTTATTTTAATGACTAAAATAATTGTTCATCAGCAGCAAAAACTACAACAAATTCAAGTGGATAAAACAACTAAAATTTGAATGGAAAACATTATCAACGCATGTTATCAAACATATCTGACAGTTGTATCTGTGGATAGATACCCTTTTTATTTAACTAACTGTAAACATTTAGTTCAGCAGAAAGGGTCCCGTCTGAATTTATTTCCATAATTTAAAAATGTTGAAATGGAATTATTATGCAAGATACAGAAAGATTGTGAAACAAATTAATAGACAACAAAAGTGCTCAGGTTTCTTGAAGATCCAGTAACATAAATGGCTTATTCTAATATTGAAATGGTTAATGTTGAAAGATATAAACGGAAAAAAACTATGGCACTAAGATGTAAATGACATCCGATTTTAAATTAGAGTAGCATAATTATGTAATAAAGTAATTTCCAATAATAATGAATAAAGATTATAATAAGATATATTTAATGTCAATTTCTTTTATTATCGAACTTAAATTAAATTGAAATCCACTAAATGTATTTGGTATATTTAAATTATTTTTAAGTGCGCCACGGAAGTATCAAATTCTGTTGGATAGTTCTTGAATTCAAATCAATATTTAAACGACAATAGTATTAAAAAAAAAAAATTTTATTATTTCATTTCAAATATTAAAGAATACTACTACTACTACTATAAAACGTGAATTAAACCAATAAATATACAAATCAATCAATCATTATTATTATCGTTATATATATATATCATACAAATTTAAATTAAGAAAAAAGAAACCACTCCCAAATAGATATATCTATATCTATAATTTTTTATATTATATATATTTATATATTTTTTAGTTATTCTTGCGACTTAAATCAAAAGTAGGTAAAGTGAAATAAGAGGTTTCAGGGGTGAGTAAACCTGCTAAAGCGTTATACCAAGCGATCAATGCAGTAATTATTCCGAATATACCACCAGATGTTGTGAAACCGTTGTTTGGATTATCTTCATTCACAAATTTTCCTAACGTCAATAAGAGGAAAGTCAACGTTAAGAAAAAGAACAATGCCATTATTCCTCCGTTAGATCGGAATGTTGCCAAAAATAAGATGAATGTGACTGTTTTTTTTTAAATCAAAAGAAAAGGGAAAGAATTTAGAAAAAAAAACCATTTTGAGAGGATGATTTATGTAAAAGAGATGAATAACTTACATATTGTCCATCCAATCAAATATATTCCAACTGGAGAATATATAAAAATTAGCGATTAGATTAAAATAAATTATCACAAGCGATCTTTTTGAATATGAATACAAACCGGCGTGAGTTAAGGCTAAAGGATTTTCTTCTGCTGCTGCTTTATAAGCATCTTTAATTCCAAAAGCTGGGATGAATATGGCAGCAAAAGAAAGCCAAAAGCCACCATAGGAAGAAAAGGCAGTTGCGCCAAAGGTATTTCCAGTTCTAAATTCCCACATTCCTGCCAACAATTGTGCCAAACCACCATAAAATAATGCTAATCCTACCACGACTTCTGGAACCTTTACTGTGCTTGCTCCTGCATTATGGATTGATAATACGAATGTCGTTAAAGCGAAACCACTTAAACCTATGGGTGAGAGAAAAGTAAGATTGATTAAAAGGAATTTTTTTTTTAAGAAAAAAATGGCGGTTGAAATGCAAATAATTCTTTATTACCAAGTGGAGCTGGGTTGCCGATTTTTGGAGCCGAATAATATCTTTCTCCGGATTTTCCTTCTTCAAGAGACATTTTTGAATATGAAAAAAAGTTTTTTTAAAAAATTCGTAAATTATTAATTAGGAAGTAGTGTAGTAGTGTGAGGAGGAGTAAAAAGAAAATCGAAGAATTTATAACAAATTTTTTTTATAGTTTTTAGTTGATTTTATTTTAAAATATATATTCTAAGTTTATATACCCCACATTAAAAGTTAGAACTTCTACTTTATAAGGATTATTTTGTTGATAATCAATTAGATTTCTGCATTGCTCGAGTACGAAAAAAATAAATTACTACAACAACTTGTATTTACTATTTTGATAAATATTTGACTATTTTTCATATGGAATAATATTTATTATACATATGTCACTATTTTTTTTTACTATTTTTAAAAGAAGTCTAGTCCATTTTCGTATTCTAAAACCGAATCTCCTTTTTTTTTAAACGAATGAAAAATTTTTTGACTTTTTTGGAAACTTAAAAATTCTCACATAATATCTTACTGTAAAATTTACTTGACAATTGTTTTACAATTAGATTTCATTTCCTTAAACGTCGTTATAGGGAAGTGTAACGATCGAAATTGATATCCAACAGGTCGACCTTGGATTTCCAATGAAACAAAAAAATTACGCCAAGTAAATATTCTAACTTTATGTAGTAAAGATGGATCCAGTCCATATTTCGAATTGTTTCTTATTATTCGGTAAATTTTCCTAAAGTGCCTTTTTTTTTAAATAAAAAAAAAGTGTGGGGTATAACAGATTGCATGAAATGCTTCATAACGTTACAATCTATACAATTGAAATATCCTAAATATTGTTACATAAAACTTCTTCGCAAAAAAAAGAGTTTTTGAATAGTAATAATGGTTTTACAAATATTATTAATGATTATTAGATCAAAAAAGGAAATAAATAATGAGAAATTTTATTTAATGACTTCTCGTGAAAATATACAAATTGCATAAAACGCAGAAACCGCAGAAACCGCAGAATTTGGTATGAAATGCATACTGTTATTAAGAAAATATTGCGTAATTGCGAATTGTGTTAGGTCAATCATTTCTTTTTTTGGTACCAGAAATACTTTTTCATGAAATGATAACATTTTACAATCACGTGATTAATAAATATACTTGTAATTCGGGACGAGAATTAGAGATTCAGTCCGAATTACCACCACGTATTATAATGATGATTTATTGCAGCATAAACCATCGCCCTTCCTGTATGTAATTAAAATAATTAAAATATTTACCATTTTTAATAAAAATATTTATATAAATTCATATAAATTCGAAGCAGGAACAAAATATTTTGGCGAGATTATTAATTTGGATTTGATTGGAAGGTCGCTAAATGCAAAGAATCAATTAATTTTAAATTGTGCTAACCAAAAATTATTCGGCCACATTTAATGAACGTCAATCATGCATAGAACAAACGATCATTAAAGGAAGTTTAACTCTATACTTGGGAGGCCTTGAACAAATCATTATATCAATGGTTGTGGATATTTATAGATCATGCAAGTAAGAATAGTAACGTTGAACCAAAGATTTACTATTTTATATTGGAGGGTTTTAGTTTCAACCTTTTTTTTTGTTTTTCATTAAAGAACAAGTTTCAATCTTAATTAAATGAATAAAACAATTTCCTTTACTAACCGTCGTACGATAAATACAATTAAATCACAATATTTAATAATTATGTGTAACTTTTAATAAAAGGATTTCAATTCCGTGTATAGATAGACTCTGAACAATATCCATTGAACTATCTATAAAAGTCAATAATTTGATCTTGCCGGTTGAATTTCCTTTTTTTTAAAAAAAAGTAAAAATACTCATTAAGATTAGTGAATATGATGGCTTTTTGTGAAAAAACATCTGGAGAACTCCATTTTTCAAATGCAAAGAGGTCGGATGTACTCAAATGACAAATGTTCTTGCTTGCTCCATTGTGAATTGTACTTTTTTTTTCATGATGGTATTATGCAAATATATGGCGCTTGCAATGCATGACATAACAAGTCATGCTTTTGTTTCCAAAAGGCAATTGGGCTTTGTATGCTTGTCGGCGCAGTAGAAATTCTTTGACTACCTCTGCGTACCCATCAAAAAATGTCACAAAATGGCCGACATTAAGGATCGGCAACATGCATGATCATGCATATGGGCCTGCAAAAGTCTTAATGCGGGCCGACGTGACATTTTTTGATGGGTACGCAGGGGAAGTCAAATTCTTTGTGTTGCAACTCGCAAAGCAGCGCAGCAAAACTACAACAAAAGCTTAACAAAATACGGTTATATTTTAGTTGGGAAAAACGCCTAATTCATTTTAGTACATTACAATAAATCTTCTCCAATATATCTTTAAGGTTTGGCTTGCCCTATAAAAAATTTTTGTCTGAATATTTCCATGGCTTCTGTAAAAATTCCGTGAAAATGAACCTGTCACGAAATCCGTTTTAAATGAGATGAAAATTTCTGTAAAATGAGTCCTTCACGGAAAAACAAAACACAGATCAACTTTTTTATAAAGCTGTAACTATACATTTTAAAATAATCACTAATAGTGACTTCTGTTCATGTTTAATAGTTTTATAATTATTATTCTTGTTATTATAATAAATCAACAAACAGAATAAATTTTAAGTCAAAATTTCATGCATTTATAAAAAAAAATAACATTCTATATTAATTAATAAATTATTCTTTTAAATAAATGCTACTGTATTTATTAAATAAGAAATGTTGAGAATTTGTTTTAGATCTTGTTAAAAAAAATAAGAATTCTTTATTAAATTTTAAAATTTTAAATTTTAAAGTTTAATCTTTATAATATTAAATATCTTTTTATCCCTTAAATGATTAATATAAAATTATTCATTAAAAATTATAATAAAATTAATATATTTTGATATCTAGTGATCATAAAAAGATGAAATTTAACTTATTAAATTGATGCATCTGATAAAACTATAATAATGTTTCTAGCATAAATAAATCAAAAATTATATTATTTTAAAATATTTTAAATATTTAAAAATAATTTTTATCTATAATTCAGAAAACTATAATTTAGTTTATTAGATTCTTCTCATAAAAAAGGTTAAGATTAATAGATAATAAGATATTCTTATTTAAATAATTATAATAATTCATTACTTATTTATTTTTAAAAAATTATTAATTAATAGCATTATTTTTTTAGGTTTTGCTTAGAAAACATTTATAAAATTTATAAAATTACTATTACATTAATAAAATATTTTAAAAATATTTTTAATTAAAAAGTAAAGTTGCTTTTAAATTTAAAAACAAAAGTATTAAAGGAATTATAAATTAATAATTTATATAATATAAATTAATATTTTTTAATTCAAAATTTATAATATAAAATTCTATGTTAAAATATAAAAAAGTTATAAAAATCTATGAAAAGCATATAATAAATAATCTTTTATTAATAATAATTAATATTATAAGTTAAGCATAGTGATAGAAATAGATATATAAGATATAAAAATAATAATTAAATAATAAAATATTTACTAATCTTCATTCATAATACTATATATCAATATTTTACTAGATTTATAATCAAAATTAAATTTTATTACTACTAGGATAATTCATTTGAAAATTATATAGAAATTATTTATTAATGAATTATTTAACATTGCATAATTTTAAATATAATAAAAACTTTAATATTATAAGTAAAGATATCTTTTTTAGATAATTTTGAATTTTAAGATATTTGAGATTAAAATTATTAATAAATATTTTTACCTTAATTTTAAATAGATTATTATAAACTCAATAAAGTTTTAGATTTAAAAAATATATATTATAAATATTTTGAAAAAAAGTTTAAATTTTAAATTATATATTAAAATAGATTTTTAAATATCATCATTAATTATAAATCTAATTAAAATAAATTATTATTTTAAAAATAAAATTTATTAAATCATTGATAATACTTTATATTTAGTTTTTTTTATAGTAGTAATATATATAACTTATTACTTGATTTTTTAATTTAAATATGAAATATGTTTATAATCAATATAATTAAATTTTATATTTTCACTTATTGATAAAAATTATATTTGAAATGCTATTTTTACTAGCCATATCATTTCATATAACATTAATATTGATTAATATTCAGCTGATCCAGTCATATGAGAGGCAGTCAGTAGAAAAAGGAGAAATCCAAAATTTTTGTTAATTTTAATTATTAAGCTAATTTTGTGTACATGACCGAGATCAGCTAAGTGGTCCAATAATATAAATTTTGACCAAAATTTGGATTTCCTCCTTTTTTACTGACTGCCTCCCATATGATTCAGCAAAACTTTAGCTTAAGTTATAAAAATCGATAGTCATTTATTACATTATATGTAATTTAGTATTATTTCAGCACTAAGACTATTTGGTAAACATTCATCTAATTCAGTTATATTATTTAGTAAAAATTCAGCTTAAATTATAAAAATCAATAGCCATTTGTTATATTATACATAATTTAACTTTATTTTAGCATTAAAACCTTTTAGTAAAAAATCAGCTGATTTAATCATACTATTTGGCAAAAATTCAGCTTGAGTTTAAAATTCAGTACAAAAATTATAATAAATCTACTGTTATTTGTTATACTACACATAATTTAATATTATTTTAACATTATGACCTTTTGGAAAATATTTAAATGATTCAATATGGCAAAATTTCAGTTATACTTTAAAATTTAACATGAAAATTATAATAAATTAACTGTTATTTGTTATATTGTATATAATTTAGTATTATATCAATTTAGTTTTGATTTATTATAAAAAATTTATATTATAAAATAAAAGTTAACGAATATTAAATTTACGATTATCAGATTTATGGCTAAATATTCAATAGTATTTGAACAAGTAGAAAATTTATATTTTACTGATATAAATCAACAAAGAATATATTGTATTAGAATAATACTATCACAACTATCAGAAAAAATTTATTTTTCTATAGTTCAACATTATAAGTTTTTTTATTATTATTAATACTAAAATAATATCAAACTTTATATGTTTCTATTAGCTTATACTATTAAATAAATACCAAATTATATTTTGCTGATCTATCTTCAAAATTGATTATATAGGCCTTTGCAATAGAAAGGGAGGAAACTGTTGGGAAAAATTAATTTTACTTTATATGCTAAATATGATTTTTATGCTGAAATATATTCAAATTTAGCATTAACTCACTTTTGATTTTTTCGGCTGTTTCTACCCTTTCTATTGCAAAGGCCTCATATACTTAAAAAAATACTGGACTTGACCAGTATAACAGTTAATCTGATTATTAAATATTATAAAATTTACTAAAATAAATGAACTTTTTACATGTCGAGATGATATTGTTAAGCTAAACACTTTTGAACTAATTTTTTACTAACTAAATTTATTTATTATAATATGACTAAAGATGATTAAATTTTCAGGATCATCATCGAATGATGATTACGATAAAAATGAAGTTTTTGGAACAAAATCTAAAAAGATATTTAGAAAGGTTCCTGATCACCTACAAATCAATTTTAGCTATATGAACCAATTATCAAATTCAAACCTCTAGCATAATTTGATTTAAATCTAGATGATAATATCAAACTTGGCTAAGAATTAGCCTATATCAAGAATTACACTATTTGATATAGCCATTATAGCCTGATTTTAATCTCAAATAATATATCAAAAAATATTTACTATTCTGTTTACCTCAAGAGAGCTCATTGAAAATCAAGAAATAAAGTAACGTAATTTGAGTTGGACTTAACATTGCAAACCCAATATAAATAATAACTTTTATGCTATTTTGTTTGTCTCTATAGGAGCTATTGAAAATCAAGGAATAAAGTGATGCAATTTGAGTTAGGCTTGATCATGCAAGCTTAAAATGCATACTATATGCTAAGTCTCACCTCAAAGTCTCATCTCTAAAGGATAATAAATTTGTAAATCAAAAGTTTATTGAGTATATTCTAGTATACTAATAATTTATTAATATATATCAAACTCATTTTCTTTACTCAAATCCTAGTGCAAAAAAATTATCAGGATAAGTAATCAAGCAAGCAATTAGAGTTGGCTATTTTTCACAGTACTAAAGATACAAGGGAGGGTATCACCTTTTATTAAGTCTAATCTCTAAACCTTGTTTCGCAATTTATTATAATATTGCATCATATAGTATTCTCTAATATATTCAGCACACCGTTTACAAGCTGTAGCAGTAGGTTTGTTACAATCAGTGCAAGAATAGCACTTTTTAGTCTTTCAATGTTATTGATAACCTTCAAGTCAAGTACAGGCTTTATCACAAATCTTACCAAAGTTATGAAGATAGTTGTAAATATAAGATGCTATCATTTATAATAGGGATGAAAAAATTTAATTAAACAAAATTATCTGCAATATAGAAAAGTGAATGACAGATATGTTTTATACATTATGAGTACACAAATTTAATTATCTGAAGCAAAGCCCACCTTTCAGAAAATTGAACAGGCATTAATAAATGTAATCAAAGCAGAAATATATTATAGAAAGCTAAAGGATAGCAAATTTATGCAAAACTATAAAGAGCAGGTAAAAAAATTAAAAAAATTACGCTAGGCAAAAGATCCTGATGCATATATGCAAAAGGATTGTTTCTAGATAAGTATAAATATCATAGTATTATGAATAACTATAAATCTTAGTATAGAAAAGATCTGAAAATTATTAATGCTGTATATAAATTATATTATAAATTAGCCAAAGATCATTTCTTTACTGAAATACAAGTTGATAAAGAGACAGAATACTTTCTTAATTATTAAGCATCTATCAAGGTGATAGCTGAGCTTCTTTAATAATTATTAATCTTTCTCTTACAAAAGATCTTTTTGGGCTATTGCCTTCATCATCTTCTAGTCAGTATAAGACCGGCTGATTTTTTTGCATTAAAGATTCACAGATATGATAGACTTGAGAAGACCAATTCATATTTCCAGCACGTTTTTTTTCACCTTTTAACTCATTTGGTTTAAGTAAATATTTTATAAGAATATAATAAGTTAATTTCTTCTCATCAAATTCCATTTCGAGGCTTAGAAGGTTTTGTATAAATATGCTTCAGTTTTTGTGCATTAGCAGGAGAAATATCTAGAAGATGAGTCACAGAATTATTAAAATTCTTAAGAAAAATTGGAAGGTTTCTAATTCAAGCTTAACAACGTTCTGATATAGGTAATCTCATATTAACAGCATTTTGAATAATAGACAACTATTCTTGTAATATTTTATTAAACCTTTTAACAATATTTATATTTTTTTTTAAATTAGCTATTAGAATATTAATACCATATTTATTCATTAATCTAATAAAATCATTCTGAAATTTAACACTCTTATCTGTCATAAGATCTTTTTTAGGCTAAGTAAGTGGATATTTTTGGGAGTTAAAAAGTTTCTCAAGACCTATAGCAATACTAGCAGAATCATATTTAGTTAAGAAATAGGTCTATTTTATACGAGTAGTAATATCTACACAATTAAGTGTAAATTTATAAATTTTATTTTCAATTTGATCATAAGGCATATATAGCATAAGTTAGCTTGAATAACCCACATAGGTATAGTAATATTAATGAAACATGCACTTAGAATATTTCTAGAGTGAAGCATATGAATCTGATGTATAACTTGTCTTTTAAGCTAATCACGCACTTCATTTAAAGTAAAATTGAACTCAGCTTTTAGAGAAGCTTCAAATAATTTTTTTACAGTCCTCTAATAACCTGAAAGCTGGTAATAATTTTTGCAAATTAATAGATATATCTAAATTTCTAGCTTTACTTGAATCTATTTGTATAATAAGAATCAACATTTTTTCTCAACCTTTTTTTTTACTATAACTTAAAAAAAGTTATACATCATTAGTAAAAAATCTTTTTTTGAATGATAATGAAAAAAAAAGTAATTATGATTGAAAAAGAGGTTTATATTGAAATTCTTGATACTAATAAAGAGTTGCGCAAAAAATTGGCAGATGAAATAGTCTTAAATGATATTTCTAATAAAAAGCTTAAGGCTCTTAATAAGGAGCTAGATGTATATTATAAAACTATATCTCAATAAGATTCTACAATTTTAGTTCATGAAGATAAGATAGCATCTCTTAAGACTGAAATAAAATCTTTTAAACAGCGTCTTCAAAAAGTATTGCAGGATTTAAGGCATAAAGGTAATGCTAGTACTGTTCAAGATATCAATATTTTAAGGCTAGAAGATAAGATTGAGCAACTTAAGACCTGTATTATGAAATAACTAATCTAAATCAGAAAAGGTTTCAAATAATAAAGAAATATTAGATATAAAACATACAATACAAGCTATTTTAGATAGATGATTTGAGGTTTTGGTTTCTTTAGCAAGAATTCAGATACATTTGAATAATACAGGAGTTATTTTCCTAGATGATATAAGAGAATCATTTGATAGAGTTAATACATATTTGACTAATATTATTACTTATACTGGTACAATTCGTCAATTTTGACAAGATCAAAATATAATAGTAGAATAACATGTTTGATAAGTCAGAAATCTAAGGTAACAATTGCAAGAAGTTCGAGCAAAATCATAAAATGATAACCAAATGCTAACACAAGCTCTAAATAATAAAATAAATGAGCGTCAGGTATAGTGGTTTAGAACTTAGAGAGCAGAAAGACGTAACTATAATTTATTATAAAAAAAAGTAGCACTTTGACTAATAAATTGAAGATACAAAGCTGAAGCTAACTTAGCAGAATTTAATTGAGCTTGGATATTTAACCAATATCAAAAATGGAAAATTCGAGAAATAAATTCAAGACAAATTATTTTGAATTTACAAATAAATCCTTTAGAAAATATGGCTACATTACCAGATGTTTTAAATTCAATAATCCTACTTTTAGCTCAAATACCACAATATATTTTCAAAAGCTATCAGATGACTATTATAATAAGATTATGCAAGCGATTAATTATGGTCATTCATTAGAAGTTGGAGGATTTAATAATGCTATAAAAACTAATATATTAGCAGGAAAGATGATAGGAAGGTTTACTTCTCCAAATCCATTTAATAATAATGCAAGAAATGCGATTAATACTCCAACATTATTTATAGCATGGCTTCAAGAAATATATTGTGCAGTAAAATTAGGTTTAGCATAGGCTTCTATGAAAGCATTTATGTCTAATAAATTCCTTTCTATTGATACTCCAGAAACATATGAAAAACAGATTAGACTATGTATAAATGCTTTTACTATTTGCAGATGCTCTACCTATTCTTTATAATCATTTACCTAAAAATTTGGAATTACAGATTAAAATCAGAAATCTAGCAAATCTTAATGACTTTTTTACTTAACTTAATGATAAATGATTAGAAGCTAATAGGTATATAGGTGATTTCTCCTTCAATGAAGAAACTCTATTACATTTTATTTATACAAAAAAAAATCATAAGCTGAACATGAATTTATAGTTCGTTTTGCAAAGAATTTAGATTTTTTAGGTGTAGCAATGGATATCTTAACCTTAGGATCACATATCTATAATGAATTTAGTAAAAGGTTAAGATGAAAAGTATCTAATGTTAGAAGAATCTCCTTCTCAAAGTTAGAGATTAGAAATACAAATGCTACAAAGAAAGCTGTTAGAAAGATAATACAAAAGCATCAGTTAAACAAATTGTCTCTCAAAAAGTTGTTTGTCATTGCTCAGTCTGTGAAAAAGCTGGTCATACAAAAATTAATTGTTCTGGAGTTAAGAGGATTAAAAAGGTTAATTATGTATACCAAAATGCTGAAAAAAATCCCAAAGACTTCAAAGAGCTTGAAATAGATTACATAGTTAAGGAGGAGGAAGATCTCGAAGAGCCTGAAATAAAATATATAGTTGAGAAAAAAGTTGAGAAAAGTGATGAATATGTTGATAATGATGGATCTGCTCTAAATGCCACTGACTGAAACTGCTATGCTGTAAAAAAAAAGTAGTATAAAGTGCAGTATCTATGAAAAAGACTCATAAGAAGGAATCTCCTATTTCTAAGTCTTGTAAAAAAGTAGAATCCTCAACACCTATAATCATGATTATAAATTATGTTTATTTAGTAGCCTTAAAATCTATATTATCATCAGTTGTTTAACATATTCCTAAAGAAATTCTTAAGGAAGGCTCTCAATATATTAATACAATATATCCTAAATTGAAAGATCAGATTCTGAATACAGCTATAAAAGATGGTATTGTTAAAAAAAGGAAAAAAGTATGAGAGCTTATCACTGACAAAATTATAGATATTTTGCATCCACTAATCCAGGCAATCAATATAGAGCAAAAATCTCTTATTCAAGTTCTGATAGAAGAGAAGCTAAAAGGTTCTAGAGGGATTGAGTCAGATGACCTTATAAATGATATAATACTAATAGGTTTTAATATTCTAAACTATTCTATTAAAGCATATGCTCAATGTTATTCAGCTGAAAAAAAAAAATAACCAAATATATTAGTCTAAGCCTTTAGAGATAAATTTTCTTCAAATAAAGGATGCTGAAGATGTTGCAACAATTTATTGCAAAATAGTGAGTTAATAGTTTTATACACAATGATAGATATAGGCTCTGATTCTTCTATCTTTTCAGATAATATTGCAGAAGCTGTTGAAGAACTGTTAGCTATTAAAATTGATAGGAAAAAAATTCATGTGCTTAATGGAGTTGCAAGTCAATCAATATCTATCAGTAATATTGTTAATGTTCCTATAATAATTGATTCTGAAGAAAATACAGCTACTATTATGGATGAATTTTCTGTTGTATCTACAGAAAAGGATCAGAATGAAAATGCTAAATCTTTAGTAATTCTTGGTATTCAATGATAATATCAAGCTAGATAGAAGCCTTTAATAAAAGGAGAATTTAAAGTCACATGTAATGGAAAAACTATTACTATTTTCCTATCAGTTGTTATCCCAAAAATAGGACGTTCATTTTTAGGTAAGAGGTTGAGTTTGTTATGTTATAAATTTTTAGTTGATTTGATGAAATATTCTTGATCGCTGCTGCCACCCATCATCAAAGATTATAAATTCATCATGATCTTTTTAAGCTGAATCACATGATGATTCATTTAAGTATGTAGACTTAATGAACTATGATAGAGGTAACACATAAGTGGATTATACAAATATTACGAGAAAGTAATAAAAGAATAATTTTATTAAAGAAATTATTTATTAAAATATTATAACGTTATAAGTGATTGCATAATCATCAATATTAATTCTTCGCATTACATTCCTCCTAGATTATTTACTTTTCTAGATTGCCTCCTCTTTAATAATTCTAACTTGTCCTATTTATACATTTTGAATTGATTTAAAATTACAGATATATTAGATAATTATTACATAAGGACTGCCTTTAACTATTTAATCATTACACAATTATTACTACATATTTCATTGCATAGTTGCTACATCATGCTTATATAAGAATAACTAATTTCCTAACTATGATTTAATATCTTTTCATAATTACTACATTTACTCCTAATTTTTAAATATGGTATATTGTATTACATATCACTAATTTCATTGATCAACATTTCAATTTATGATTACATTTCTATTATGAAATTGTTTCTGTGATTTCTTTGATGATAAATATTAATCATGCTTTTTGTATCACATTTCTGATCATGTGATTTGCTGTGCCTCATTTTCACTTGGGTAATAATATTGTATGTAAAAGAAAATTTTAAATAGTAATGATGGGTAGTAATAAGTATTGAATTGTAATGATCTATTATATAAAAGAATCATTGACAAATTGTCAGTTTTAATTTTAACTAAAGAATCAAAAAGACAGACAAAAAGAGTCATTAGAAGAGCATAAATTTTAGCATTAATAAAGTTGACCTAAAGAGGAAATAAAGCAGTTACAAAACTAATATCTAAAATATTGTGAACCAAAATAAAAGTAAAACTAATATAAGTGTATAAAAGAGATAAGAAAAATCTATAAGATCCATCTATGTAAAATTCTAATTCTTTTTCATTAAATAAATTGATTTTATGATTATTAAGAGTAGTTATACATTAGATAAAATAAATAAATTTTCTAAAATTAAAATATTAGTATATAAGTTAAAGTTATCAGATAATATATTTAAAGTAGTAATAATATTGTTACCCAACTAATGATTAGGCGGACTGAAACACGTAATCAATTGAGTAGCAGCAAGATTTAGCTCA
>CAMKVN010001008.1:0-21556 GCA_946474995.1 Funneliformis geosporum | reverse complement strand
ATCTTATATGAATAATATCGAAAGGATATTTTGTCAAAAAAAACTAATTTTCAAGTAGAATTTAAGTTGATTTTTGAAAAACTGGAAGTCGAATGAGCAATATCGCAAGAATATTTTGCCGACAAGATATAATGAGTAAGACTAGTTGTATGAATAATATCGCAAGGATATTTTTGTAAAAAAAACTAATTTTAAGTTGAATGAGTTAGAATTTAGGTTGATTTGAGAAACTAAAGGTCAAATGAGTAATATCGCAAGAAATTTTTGCCAAAAAGATATAATAAGTAAGACTAATATATGAATAATATCACAAGGATATTTTTGTCAAAAAAAACTAATTTTCAAATCAAATGAATCAGAATTTAGGTTGATTTAAGAAACTGGAAGTCAAATGAGCAATATCGCAAGAATATTTTGCTGAAAAGGTATAATAAGTAAGACTAGTTATATAAATAATATCACAAGGATATTTTTGTCAAAAAAAACTAATTTTTTACTGGAAGTCAAATGAGCAAAATCACAAGAATATTTTCCGAAAAGGTATAATGAGTAAGACTAGTTGCATGAATAATATTGCAGAATATTTTTATCAAAAAAAACTAATTTTTCAAGTTGAATGAGTTAGAATTTAGGTTAATTTGAGAAACTAGAAGTCAAATGAGCAATATCGCAAGAATATTTTGCTAAAAAGGTATAATGAGTAAGACTAGTTGCATGAATAATATTGCAGAATATTTTTGTCAAAAAAACTAATTTTTCAAGTTGAATGAGTTAGAATTTAGATTAATTTGAGAAACTAGAAGTCAAATGAGCAATATCGCAAGAATATTTTGCCGAAAAGATATACTAAAGTCAAATAAATCAATACTGAGTTAATTTGAGATATATAAAAATACTAATTTTACAATTGACTTTCTTTAGGAAATAAATATTCCTTAAATTTCACTTATTTTTTTTTAATATATATTAAAAAAATAATTAATTTTAATACATTTTTTTATTGTGTTCTTATACAATTAATATAATTTTTGCATGTATAATCAATTATTTGTATTTATAAATCTTCACTTTTCTGCTAACCAGCTTTATCTTTTTCTTATAATAGAAATGAAAAAATGAAACCAAACAAAGAAAGCATAACAAGTGTAACCACTAAAAAAATAACAAAAGTAACCAAATCAAATATAACAAGTGCAGAAAGTGCAAAATTCGCAAGAAACGAATCAAGCAGCTAAAACGCTAGTAGTATTAAAGCTGTAAAAGAAAAAGCAGAAATCTGATATCGATAAGAAGCTGATAGTCTCAGAATATGAGTTGATTTCTATTATATTATACATTTGATATTCATACAAATTTCTAAATTATAGATTAAGTGAATATTAACGAATTATGAAAATAATATGAGGATATTTAGTTCCCATCTAAATACCAATGTGAATTAATGGTGGCTTCTTTAACTTTAGTCAAAATAATAATGATGGATAAATCTTATAATTTGCAAACTGATATTAAGTTGTGTTTATTCTCCAATTAATTAATAAATATAGTAATCTAACAATATATTTCTTATATAGAAAATCGAAAGCTGAAGGAGTAACTTGATGAATTTCGCAAAAGATCGAGCAACTCAAGCAAAAAAAATCCAATCTCTTTTGTGAAAATAAATGACTAGAATCTAAAAATCAATTTCTTGCTAAAATTAATGATGAATTTAGCAGGAAAAATGACAATTTGCAGGAGATGTAAAATTCTATTTGAGAATACTTATTTTAATAATTTTCTTACCTCTTTTTTTTTTGATATTTCAGACTTAATTTATTTGAGAAAATTTAGTTGCCTAAATAGATGAGGTAGTCAAAAGATAGTTTTAGCAACAAACCTTCTGCTAAATAATAAAAAATAAAAGGCAAAAAGCCAGTCCATTATACTAATGATAAAATAAAATACGAATCAACAAAAATATTTCTGAGGGTAATGGTAATTCATTAGCAGAAGAACCAAATACGAAAAAAACTAAGATATATTTGAATTTTTGTTAATTGTGTTAATATTTAAACTTTACTGATTTTATTTTTCGATTTTCATATTCAAGCCAAAATCAATCAGTTTTAAAAACCATCGATCTGAAATAAGATTTAGACATAAATGTTACGTTTAATAAAAAAACAAATATCCAAAAGTAATAAAGACTAATCCCAGAATTACGAAAGGCCTTAGCTCCAAATTTTCGACCTTTACTTCTAACTTTGGTTTATTTATCTAAATTTAATATAAATATATTATTTAGAAAAAAATACGATGAATAAAAACCACAAAATGTTTATTTACACAAAATGACGCATGAATTTTGAAGTACGAAAAGTGGTTTTTATTGTGAATACTGACTGATAATCTATACCACTCACCTGAAATTAGCAAGATGAATGACTATGAACAAAAGTCTATTATCACTGTATACGATCTCCCATGGTGATTAATCAAGATTCTTTAATATCTTTAGTTTTATTTAATTTGCGTTTATTAATTTTAGTTAATTTTACACTTTCTTATTTCTTATTTTAGCTAAAAAACCTTTATTAAAAAGTACTCCATTCAGATGCTGCAACCTCATCAATTATGCAAAAATGAAAATATGATGATGAGATGCACCGCTATAATCAGTCATATCCTGCGAATACTTCTGAATGGTCTAGAATGAATCAACTGGATATATTCTTTAATACTGAAATTGAAGCATCTAAATCAGGTTGCGAAGAATATATCATAGATGAAGAAGAAATTATTGAAGCTGAAAGGAAGTAAACATCAGCAACTAGTAATGATGAATATTACAATTCAGATGATCATCTCAAGATGGATGATTAATGATCATAACCATTTTGAGACGGTAGATATGATGATGATAACAATGATTACATATTTTTTTTAATAATTGGAAGGGTGATGGAACAATTTCATGCTTCTTTTTTTTGCATTCTTTATTTTATTTTTATTTATTTTTTGATAATTAGGAAGGTGGGTAAGACAATTTCTTTTTTTACTTATTTGTTTCTTTATGTATTTTTTTTTTAAAAATTGGAAGGGTGAGTAAAAATATAGTTTTAATTTTTATTGCTTATTTGCTTTTTAGTTTAGTTTATTTAAAAATTGGAAGGCAATTAGATGATTATGATAACGATTACAATAATGACAATGACTACGAATAGTGTTGAAGATAAGTAAAACAATTTGTATTTTTTTGTTTTTTTTGCTTTTTAGTTTTATTTTTTAAAAAATTAAAAGGACAGAGTTAAATAATATTTTTTTTTTTGCTTATTTGCTTAATATAATTAAATAAAATCATTATAAAATAAAAAATATAAATTGAATAAATTGAAATGTAAATTGTATCTGAATTGTATCAGAATGTTATCTGAATTGTGTTTGAATTGTGATTGATTTTAGGCTGAATTATAATACTTTTAGGTGGTTGAAATAGGTTGATTTTTGGTCAAATTGTATCTGAATTGTGACTGAATTTAGATCAATTTTACGCTTGATCCTTATATCAAATTATGTTCAAATTGTGTTCAAATTGTTATATTTGAATTGGTTCTATTGACGCTAAATTATGCAATATGAATTAAACCAAATTTATTATAATTTGACCATAATTCAATCATAATTCAGTATAAATTCAGATACAATTCAAACATCTGATTATTAGCAAATTGTAATATTTCGACCAGTATTAATAATTTAGATTATCTAAAATATAATATAAAAATTTTATAGTAAAAAAAAATATAACATAAAAGTTAGCTTTAAGTTGAAATTTTTAATAATTCAGCTATATGCTGATCATAATTTTGGAGCTTTAGGCGAAGTCACAAATCTTCAGATGAAACCTGAAAATTTATCATATATTCATTAACTATTTAGGATTATAATAAAAAATGAAACCTGCACAATTTGCTTAAAACTAGAAGTTTTCTATATACTATTTACAGCTAATTTTTTGTTATTGCAATCAGTTTCCTTTAGTATAATGTACCTAATATTAGTTCGATTTTGATAAAAATGATATTAAAATATATTTTAATAATATTTAACAATATATAAAATTTTAATTTATATGATTATTTAATTAATTTAACATAAATCATTATTATAGTGTTTATTATATGAAATCAGTAAATGATTATCAAATAATCAGTAAAATAATAAGTAAAATGTGATAAAATTAAGTATGATCACTATGCTGCTCATAATCAAATATTAATATAATATAATTATAGATAGAAAAACCAGTAGAATTATTCTATCTATTAAGTACTTTTAATAATAAAGTTAGAATATATTTAAAAACATATAATTTTAAATTTAATAAAAAAAATTTACCAAGTGTTAAATTATCTGATTTTTTGATAATTTCATTAACATTTTTATTAATTCTTGCTGTTTCTTGATTTAAATATTTATTACTAAGCAATTAACTTGTAAAAATTCAAGAAAAAATGAATTTTCTATAATTAAGAATGAAATTTCACAACATTCAAATGCTTGAACAAAAGCACATGTAATGGAAGCAATTTTTAAAGAAAATATAATTTCTGGTTCATACTAATCTATTATATCTTGCTGATTTTGATTTTGATTTTGATTTTTGATATTTTATTGTTTTATTATTTTTTGATAAAGGTATAAAATTATCTTCAATTTCAAAATTATGTAAAGAAATTAAATTAATATAAAATAAACTAACATATTATAGAATTTTTTTGCAATTATATGCTAAATATTCTTTTAATTTATTTAAATTATTATAAGTCTAATTAAACTAATAATATTTACATCAGCTAAAAAATAACTAGGAGATTTAAGAGGTTTTTGTTCAAAATGTTTTCATACTTTCTTTTGAGAACAATCATTAGCTTTTTTTTTTCATGTATATTTATATTTATAAAATTTTAATATTTAAAATAAGTGTAAAAAGTAAAAAGTAATAAAAAAAAAGTAAAAGAGAGAAAAAATTAAGAAAAAAAAGAAAAGTAATATACTTTTGAATTTTTTTCAATTATATATAAAATTAATTCTTAAAGCATAAAATAAAATATAATTTCTAAATTAACCAATTTAACCAATTTAGGAGTTTTAAATAATATAATATAATTAAATATTATTTCATATTAAATATAAAAAAAGTAGAATTTAAATAAGTAATTAAAAAAATAAGATATTAAATTATATATTTTGTTAAAAGTATTTTTGTTATATTTAATGTAAGAAAAAAAAGAAATAAAAGTTTCAAAACCTTTTTATAATTATAATTTAGCATATGATATTTGATAATTAGTTAATTTAACTAATAATTACTATACCATTCCAAAATTAAGCATCACTTTTTGTAATAGGGGTGCTTAATTTCAGATAACTTTAAAAAAAATTATTTTACAGTGCGTACAACTTAACGTTTTTAGCGGCGAAATTTAAGATATCGATTCTTAATCTTGTGATATATTAAACTTGCAATTTTATTGGTCCGTATATATCACGTGATATGATGATTAGATCAGAATATGAATAGTTTATTATATATTTATTATACTCGATACAATGATAATAAATTATATATTATACATTTTATTTTGTGATTATAACAATTATGATCCTTTTCTTCTCACACGAAGTTTTTGCTTCCTTATAAAAAATTTTTTTCCTATAAAAATTTCATACAAATTTGTGTTAATATGTCACATTTAACAAAACGTAAAAATAATCAAAGAAAACTTGTAAAGCAAAAGCTACATATAAAAACATCAAATGTAATATTAATAGTATGCAAGCTAACGTTAGTAATGTATTTGATTATGATGAATCTAAAAATTACGATAATGTTAATGATGATCTAAAAGGCCTTGATATTCCTTTTGATAATAAGCCGAAAGGATACGATGATAACTCTGTTTGTGATGAACAAATAGAAAATAATAATGCTGTAAACATTGTAAAAAAATTTCAAGAAACAGCAAAAGAATATCACCTGGAATATGCTTCATATAAAGTACGTAGATCATGTTACGTAGGAAACTCGAGTTAAACTAAAAGAAGAAGAAATCAGCAACAACGTAAGGCAGCAAAAGGAACAGTTACATTATATACCTTTTGGGATACTAAGAAATCTATCAGGAAAATGATGTTACTGGCGAACTATCTGATGTATCAGATGACGAGACTGAGGATTACAATTGGAATAATAAAATTTCGGCTACACTTGAAAATCTAAAGTTAGATATTGAAAAAAAATGTAAAAAGTGAGGTTTGGATATGTTTAAATGGCATCTGTCTTTATCTCTAACTTGTAAAATATGACTATTCAAAAATGGATGCAAGTGAAGTTGTTGCTGACACAGCAGGAAAAGAGATATATCATAGCAGATGTATTCGTTCTCGGGCATATGAATATATAATGATCCACCAAATTCTTACTTCCGCTGAGGACATCATGCTAAAGTATTAAGTCTTCTTTGGGATGAGAATATTCTTTTATAAATAAAATCGTATATTTGGGAACATAAATGGGATATTATTCTACAGATGTTGATGGTATAAATGAATGATATTATTTTGCCAGGACTTGGATTTTCATCACTCCTAACTATTCATATTAATACTGCAAGAAAATATTTAAGAGAGCTTGGATATAACTATGCAAAGGTGAAGAAGAGAATTTATATGGATGAACATGAAAGAGAGGATGTGGTGGCCTATCAAAAATTATTTTTAGAACAAATAAGTAAGCTTGAGTATAGAATGTCTATTTTTTTAGGAGACAATTTGGAAAAAATAATTTGGCCAAAAAATAATATGCAACCACTCATTTTTGTTACACATGATGAGTGTATTTTCTCAGCTTATAATGGAAGTAGAAGTTTTTGGATTCCCAATGGAGAATAACTATTATAAAAGAAAGGTAATAGTTGTTCAATTCACGTAAGCGATTTTTTAACTGAGGTTTGTGATCGCCTTACACTTTCTGATGAAATGCAGATATTAGACAATAATTTATCTAAAGAGACTTATATTATCATGTATCCAGGCAAAAATAACGATGAATGGTGAAAGGCTGATGATTTGGTAAATCAAATAGTTGAACATGCTATTCCAATATTTGAAACATGTTTTCTGGGATATCAGGCCTTGTCTGCATTTGATAATGTATCAAGCCATTCTACCTTTTCACCAGATGCACTTATTGCTAAACATATAAATCTCAACCCTAGTGGAAAATAACCAAAAATGCGCAAAACGTATTTTAATGGAAGTATTCCACAAGATATGATATTTCCTTTAGATTACCACATTTCTGAATTGCATGAATAGCCAAAAGGATTAAAGCAGTTCTAAAAGTAAGAGGATTATAACCAAATGAAAGATTAAAATTAAAAGTAACATGAAAAGTAATGAGTCAACAGCCAGATTTCTTAGCAAAAAAAGGACGATTAGAAGAAGTAATTGTTGCAGTTGAACATCAAGCTATATTCTATCCTAAGTTTTATTGTAAGCTTAACTTCATTGAGAACTTTTGGGATGCAGCCAAGAAAATTAGTCGATCACATTGTGATTACTTGTGGATAGGATTACAAAGAACTGTTCCATTGGCTCTTACTTCTGTCTCACTTACAACTATTCGCCGATATGCAAGAAAAGTATTTCATTATATGGATATATATTGGAAAGGTTTAACAGGCAAAGCAGCAGAATTTGCTATTAAAAAATACCATTCGCATCGTCGGATTCCTGACTCAGTTTTACAATTAATTGATAATTAGAAATTAGTTTCATTTAATGTATTGGCTATAAGCAAATAAAAGAGGAATATTGATTAATTAAAGTTTGAACATTATGTATAAATAAAATATTAAAAGCTGAATTTAAAAAATGAACTTATCTTTATAACCAATAAAACTAATATTATGTAAGCAATCCCTCACAATGCAACTGAGTATTTTTTTGTGTTGAATTATTGGATACAGTTACTGATCTCCTGCAACATAGGCAAATACTCTCCCAAATGTAAACTCTTTCTGCAGTCTGTTTGAATATTCTTTTACTTTCGTGATAAAATAGAGAAAATGTTTTACAAAGTTACACTATAAACGTGATAATTGATATCACGAAATGAAAATTAACCAATCAAAAATTGGGAAATTGATCACGTGTATCACGTGGTGGGGTGGCCAAAAATCCGATTGATAGTAAAATTCTTCAACTTTTACTCTTTAAAAAAATAGGTTTACAGAAAATCTAAAAGCGTGATCTTAACGAGTTTATTCTGTTCTACTATTCTAAAGTTTTATTTTATATTTATCATTTTTTTAAATAAGAATTAGCAATTTGAATTTGTCAATTTTATTTATTGGAATAAGTTGTACGCACTGTAGTAATTTTTTTAGTATTTATTTATTAATTACTAAAATAACTAAAAAAAAATTACATTTTCAAGAGGAGTGCTTACTTTCGGGATGCTTAATTTTGGAATAATACAGTATATTAGTATAATTGATAATTACGATTAACAATAGGTATTAAATGAACATTATTATTAATTATCTATAATTACTTAAAAAAGAAAAATTAATTTAATTCTTATCAAATATTATAAATACAAAATATGATATCAGATTTATATGTAAAATAAAAAAAAATTAATTTCACTTTGCCCTTAAAGAAAATAAAATAATTAATAATATTTTATCTTATTTTGTAATAAAAAAAAAATTAAATAACAAAGTTTTATTATACTTTGTATTATAAGAAATAAAAATACAAAAAAATAAAGTTTTATCTCACTTTGTATTAAAATAAATAAAATAAATGACAAAAGTTTATTTATTTTATAATAAAAAAAAATATTTAAAAAACAAATTTTTATCTTACTTTGTATTATAAAAAATAAAAATACAATAATAAAGCTTTATTTGATTTTGTATTAAAAAAAAAATAAAAATAAATAACAAAGTTTTATTTTGCTTTATAATAAAGAAAATTTTTTAAATTAAATTATGTGATAAAATATAAGAAATTACAATTTATCTTAAAATTTAATTATAAAAAAAAAAAATTTTTAAAGAAACTCTTACAAAATTAACTTTAAAATTCAGATTGTTCTTAAAAAAAAAAAATAATCTAATTTAGTTTTTAAAAAAATTACTACAAAAAAAAAATAAAAAATTAATAAGAAAAACAAATTTAAAAAATACTCTCTTACTTTTTAAAATAAATCCTATACCTAAGACTTATTTTAGAATATAAAAAAAATAACCAATCCTAAAAAAATAAATTAAGTAATTAAAAATTAATTCTAAAAAAAAAATAAAAAATCAAAAAATCAAAAAAAAATTCATCTTATTGCCATCTGAAAGAAATACGAAATCCAAATATGGGGTGAGTGCTGGAAAAAGTAACCAAATCAACAAAAAATTTTTTTTTAAAATAATAAATGATCTGAATCAGATAACAAAATCTACATCTATTTTACTTAGAAACTTTTTTTTTAAAAAAAAATCAATTTGGTCTATTTTCCCAGTACTCATCTCATATTATCTTGAGATTTAAAAAGAAATTAGATTTAAAAAAAAAAATTAAAATTAAAAAATTAAAAAAAATCCTTATTATCTTTCGAAACAAATATCAAATCCAAATATTATTACTTTAGGATTTGAAAAGAAAGTTTGATCCTATAAAAAAGAAAATTAAAATTAAAAAAATTAAAAAATAATTATACTACCACTCTCTAAAACATAAACTCAAATATGGGATGAGTGATAGAAAAATGGATCAAATTGATTTTTTATTTAAAAAAAAATTCCTAAGTAAAATAAATATAAATTTAATCATCTGATTCAAATCATTTGTTATTTCAAAAAAAAGGTTTTTGTTGATTTGATTTCTTTTCCTAACACTCTCTTCATATTATCTTATGATCTGAAAAAAAAATTTGATCTAAACAATTAAAAAGAAATTTTATAATAAAAATTCAAATCCAAATAATTCAAAAAAAAAATTAAAAAGCTCCTTCCCATTAAAATCCAAAGTATCTTATAATTCAAAGAAAAAAGAAATTTGAAGAATAAATTATAAGAAAGAAAAGAAAGAAAAAATAAATATTAAAAAATAAAAAAATAAAAAAAATCTACTTATTTATCACTAACAATTACTTACTTTTAAAATTCTTTAAAAGAATCTACCAAATTTGATAATTTTTTAAAAGAATTCATTATTTTAGCAGTCTCTTTATAGGAATCTGCTAATTTGACAATTTTTTTAGAGAAATTATTGATTTATCAAATTCTTTATGAAAACCTATCAAATTTGACTATTCTCTAAAAAAAAATCATTATTTTAGCGAATTTTTTATAGAAATTCATCAAATTAAATTTGATGATTCTTTAAGAGAATTTGTAATTTTGGCAGACTCTTTATAAGAACTTACCAAATCAGATGATTTTCTAAAAAATTCATTATTTTGGTGAATTTTTTATGAAAATTCATCAAATTTGATGATTTTCTAAAAGAAAATTATTATTTCTGTAAATTTTCTGTAGAAACCCACTAAATTTGATAAAAAATTTGTTATTTAAAAAATTTTTTATAAAAATTTATGATTTTCTAAAAGAAATTAAAAATTATCAATTTTTAATTTTTTTATGAATTAAGATAATTTTTTAGTTTTTTTTTTTAATACAATTTTCTTTAAAAATCTAAATCTAATTTAACTTTTACTTATTGCAACATAAATTATATTCAATATTTTATTAAATTGTAAAAATTCGAGTTAACTGAATAAATTTGTTTGATAATATTGCTTCACCAAAATTATATTCATTACGAACAAATTTTGATTGTAAATTCATATAATTATGATAATCCCGGTTAATTTCTGCACTAAAATCATTAAGGCCATTAAGGCAAGTTGAATTAAGGCATTGGTTTTGAAATGGTATCTAATTTTATTTCACAAAATTAGAAATAATTAAAGTTTACTTCTATATTTCTTATGATATAAGTATTGAAAAATTTCATTAGAATTACAACAGGAAGTTTGAAAAAAAATTTAATGTAATTACTAAAAGGATTTATTCAAGCTATCTAATGGTAACACATCAAGTGACTTTAAATCAAATTTATAAGTACACAAATTACAAAAAGAAAATGATAAAGATGTCAAAAATATTGATTCAGATTTTGCACTTTTATAACATTTGTAAATATTTAATCGTTGTTATAAGTAAAAAATATTTAATTCTTATGTTTACGTATAAATAATAATAAATAAAAACATCATTTATACAAATTAGTAATTTGAAAGAAATTTTATTTTCAACTCCTCTTCGTCATCATTATAGATGTATTTTAATTCTGCTTCATAGATCTCCAATATATCCTCAATATTTTCGCCGTCCGGGATATGATCATCGGCATTTAATTCTTTAAGACGATATTGTGCAACATGGCTATAAAATCCAAAATTTTTACGTGCGGCGTCAGAATAATATCTCACAGCCTTTTCATAAATTTGCTCACTCTCAAAAATTACGCCAAGAAAAGTTTGACCCATTACCAATCCTTTTTCTGCCGTATCTTTCAACATACCTATTCCCCTCCTTTTTTCATTTTCATCCCCATCCTCCTTATTATTGTTATCAACTAAAAGTAATCCAAATTTAGCTTTTGCATATAAATTACCTAAATTGGCGCCTTCATTAAACCATTTTAATGCTTCATTTTTATCTTCTTCGATTCCATAATTATTCTCATAAAGTAGTCCAAGATTATATGCGGATTGACCATCACCCAAATAAAAAGACTCTTTATACATATCTTTTGCTTTTGTTAGAACTTCTAACAACTTTTCGTTATTTGCTTCTAGTTTTTTTTCGATAAATTGATTATGATATATCACTGCTATATTTCTCTTCGCAATTCTAGCTGCTTCTTTGTTTGCTTCGAATTCACTTGCGACTTCTTTAAATAATTTTTCCGCTTCAAATGTATTATAATTTAATTTTCCAATAGAATGCAAATATCCTAAACATAATTTCGCCTCAACTGATTTGACTTCTCGATAATATTTTGCAGCTTCAAAATATTTATCTTTCATACAAATACTTGCCAGTGCCATTTTATAATCTTCCTGATTTGCATTATCTCTCCATATTTTTAAAGTATCATTTGGAATATCTTTATATATTTTCTCACCATTTTTTTTGATAAATACTTCATAAGTTCCAATTCCGTTTGCACGTTGGTCATCAATTAGGTTTTTAATTAATTTATCTTCTATCCATTCAGGAAACCTATTATATAGTGTTCCTGAATTATTCTTTCCTTTCCCAGGAATAAAAAAAATGGACGCATTTTCAACACAAGGCGAATTTTTAATTTTTGTAATAACCAATCGCTTTGCTTCTTCTTCGGATTTACCACCATGTAAATCAATTCTAGCAGTGGATAAAGAAAATTTTTGAATATTTAATTCTGGATTACCACTGTTTAAACATTCATAATATCCCACAAATGCATTTTCTCTTTCTCTTTGTTTTTTATTTTTTTTATTTGGTTTAAAAGATTCTTTCACTTCTTCTTCTTCTTGATAATTAGACAAGTTGGGACTTGATTGAGTTCCATTTCGATTTTTATTATATCCGGAAGTCGTCACTTCTGTAGTTGATTGAGATTCTGATTGATATAACGATGCTGAACTTTGAGATTTTGCTTCGGAACTTTTTTTCTTGGTCATTTTGAATAAATGCAATCAAAAGGTTCTTTTTAACTTTTAAAGAGGAAATTCGGCGTAATAATGTTTTTGGATTTGGCCGGATGATCACAGCAATAAATCCTTTTCAGATTGTTCCTTTATGCAAGTTTAAAATCAATTCCTAATTTTGATAATATGTGTGTTCACACTTGAATAATAAAAAAAATTGATCGACGTTAAGGAGCAATTCTTAATTCCGGCTGTAATTAAAAAATTAATGCGCCGCAACCCTTCTAATAACTTAGAAGCCAAAAAAAATATCGTAATATTTTAATAAAAGAACTAATTAAAATTCAACTATATATAACTCAATACATGATTTATTACTGCGATAGATATATTAATACAATTATACCAAAATTTCCATCGGATGAAATAAGAATTATTAAATTTTATTTACATATTTTTACTGATTAATGGTCATATAATAATGTTTGTAGAAAAAAAAATTATGTATTATAAGCTATAATAATTGTTTTGAAATAAGCATTATTTTAAATCTACTTACTCCATTATTTGAAATACTTCATAATCTTCGATTGTAAATTGACTTGGGGTAGTATCTCTTATCTTTTTTTCATAATAATCTTTTTGACAGTGACAATTATAATTTGATAATTCACCTTCATTTGAAAATATCTGAAGATCATTTCCAAAATATGGCCCAAGGTGAATATTATATTTAAATGCTTGATCCATTTTCTTAACTTTACTTAAAATTGCATCTTTAATAAGATCATCTTTGACTTTAAAGGAAAACAAAAAACTATCCCTAGTTTGGCCATAAGAATTATTAGATTTCCATACTATAGGATTATATCCACCTATAATTTCTTCAGTTCCATTTATTTCCGTTCCTTTGACTTTAATAAATGTGATGGTCATAGGTTTATCATCACATAATGTGTGAAATATTTTTGGAGTAAATCCGTCTCGACTCCCTCTCAATAGTAATTTAAATTTGTATGGAATATAATATTCTCTTAAATGAGAGAATGAACTATTAATATCTATTTTATCAATCCATCTTGAAATCGTTGAAATGATATTTAAATTGACAATTTTTGTATCAACGATCCCATCAAATTTAATATTCCTAGGAAATAAAATTTTTTCAGCAGGCTCATTATCAGGGTCTATGTGTGACTTTAATAAATCTTCACATATTTGATGTTTTATAAGTTTTTTATACGGGTAGATTTTTTGTGAGAATTCTTTGGAGGATAAACTATAAAATCTAATCAAAGGAAGACATCGCTGCAAAGTATTTTCCATCGTTTTAAAATCATCATCTGTCCAAGTTGATGGGTCGGATATAAGAGTTTTATTTTGCGCTAAACCCCATCTTAATACATTTTCCCAAACTTCAACTTCCTTCATTTGCAAGTCGTCTCTTTTAATGATCGATACTAAAGTTTTTTCAGGAAGTAAAGTGAAGTCAAGTGATTCAAATAATTTCTCGGGTGATTTCGATATTAAATCTGTACAAAATTTTTGAAGTTCTAATAAATTATTAGATTGAAATCCTGTTCGATAAGTAAGTTCAAAGTGTTTTTTCATCCATTCGGATTTATTTTCGATTAAATACTTTTGTATATAATCGACTAGCTCTTGAAGGAGCAACTCATTAGCAGCGGTTAAAACTTTAAAGACGTCCGAAACATCTTGTTCGTCTAATGAAAGAACACCACCATATATATATCTAATCATAAAAAAGAAAAGGATATAAAATATTATTATGTTATGCTAATTATATGCAATAAAAATAATTCACTTACTGCAAAATGATTTGAAAGATTTCCGGTGCAATATTTGGTAACCTTAAATGAGTCAAAGCTCGTCGTAAATACGGTTTCATATTTGATAATCTTATATTAGTCAAGGCGTTATCATTATTTTTTTTACTTGTCAAAGCTCGTCGTAAATACGAAGAACGATAACATAAAATATTCATATGCGCACGGAATATTTTTACATTAGGATCTACACCAACTTCGATTGTAACATCGTAATATTCATCATCTTTCAATAACTCAATATAATTTTGGATTAATTTTGCTAAAAATTGGTTCGACATTTTTTTTTTTGTTTTATAAAAAAAAAAAAAAAGTTATTGGACCGAAATCAGCATGTTTAAAAAGACGTAAATATTTCCCACGGACTTGATTTTAGATCACACGTTTCACAAAAAAAAACTTGCTTTAAAATTGTATTGACGTAATATTGCTTAGGTTTCTGGTGGTACAAACTTTTTAATATGTTAGAGTCAAAAGGTTGCTTGCTACCTAGGTCTATATTTATTTGAGATGAATCCATGATTTTTTCATTACTAACCCTAAGATATCACATTAATATTTTCACAAAAAAAAAATTGATCCTTAAATTCATATATAAAAATGTATAAATGCATTCAAAATTTTAAGCTTGCATATGATTAAACTTGTAAAATGTAAATTATATAATAAGAGAATAAATATGAAACATATTACAAATATAGGTTGTTGAAGAGGAGTTATTGCTACACTATGCTCATGTCTTGTACTTTTATTAAATATTTTTACATTTCGAAATAATTATTAATATAGATTATTTTAAAAAATTATATTCACAATGATATTATCGTATGTTAATTCTTTCGCATCCACTTAATTAACATAAAATACTAATTTACAGTTCAGGTGCAAGATATTTGATGCCATACCACCATAAGATGGACTTTCTTCTTGATATTGACCAAAATCTGATGAGCGACGTATGTTGAACTTGGTTACGTAGTTATCAACTTTGTGGGCTCTATGTGCCCAAATTCTCCAAAGCGCGCTGGGGAGTAAGAGGTAATGCCATGTTTATGACCTCCGAGACAAAATGTCAGCAGTCATCCAATGTCAACTCAAAATTTTTTTTTGAACTAGGATTGGAATCGTTTCATAAATTAAAATCGAAAATCGAATCGGCAAAAATCGATTTTTAAAACGATTAGTTGTGTCTATCACGTGACTTCCTTGTTGGGATGTTTTTTTTTATTTTTCGAGTTTAAAATTTTTTTTTCAATGTTACAATAATACACTAACAATTTATTAGATTGTTTACCTCAAAATTTAAATTTAGTTGATTCACTTTTAATTATTTAAAAGAATTGATACACTAAAATGAATTTCAGAATTCTGGTTATCTCGAAGTGGTGTCCAAAGCTGCCATATTGTTTATTAGTAGAAAAGAGATATATCGATTTCGTGTAAAACATTTTGCCGATTAATCGGACTTAATGAAAATCGATTAAAGTTGTATCATTAAGGATTTTGCCGAGTTTGAGATTCAAAATCATTATTACAATCGACTTTCGACTTTGGCGATTTTCCGACTTTCGATTCCGAACCCTAGCACGAACAATTTACAAATAAGGAAACATTACCTAATAAGGTCTACCTTTATGATAGTTTACTTTATAAAGCTTGAATTTTAAAACATCTGTTTTAAAGAGAACCAACTATTACTAAATATTATACTGAAATGCAACTGTTGGGACTGGTGACTGCTAAGAAATCGATGTATAGTAAGTACATTCAAATAATTGTTTCAGTTGCAGTCATGATTATTTTTCATTCCTATTATAAGTTATAATTATAACAGAATCATTACCGATTATTTAGAAAAACTATATTTTATCAATAAACATTCAAGGTTTCTGTTCTAATTACCCTCCGGTTCAATCCTTAAAAAAAATGCATGCGCTTGCTGTTGTGAAAAAAGGCGCGGACGCTCCCATGCAACTTTTGAAATCATAACTAATGATTGGCTCGTCCAAATCATGACTAAGCAAAAATGAAAAGCTTAACATAAATTTGGAGAGTTAAATGAAAATCCGAAAAGGAATGTGTCACCTCAACTGTTAAAACAAAAACTTTGGTATCTGAAGAATTCATCATCAGATTTGAAGTTTTTATTATTAGATTGATATATTTCTTGTAATCACCAGAATTTACTAACTATTTTTCTATTATTTGATCCAGTCTAAGAAATTCACGATTATTGTAAGAACGTAACTATTTGATAAATATTTTACCATGCATGGTCGCTCAATTCCAATCAAACCTGAATTGATTACTATATTGTTACCAATAGAAGTATTATCGAATATTCTAATTAAGCTAATATCGAACCCATGACGGATGAAGCAATCATTGGTAATTTTATGAAAGTTATTCGCAACTACAACGCTTATTTCATGGCTCAATATAATGACACATTTTTGAAGAAATTTACACGCGATCAAAAATTAACTTTCCCATTGATTAGAACTAATTATAGATATTAATTATCGAATGAATATCAATGAAGTAATTTTAGACAACTATATAATTCCTGCAAAACTATCTTCATCTACAGTGTGAATAGCTTGTTTCTTGAATGATCGAAAAATTCTTGCAATTTGAAGTAAGTGTAAGAATGTGTCCAGTAAATCTTCTTTTTTGAATCATTTTTTTATTTATCAGAATTCTAAAGTGAAGATTGTCTTTTATATTTGGCAGGATCAAATTTAACTATGATGGAAATGAAAGCACAATGGTATTGGCGTATCGTATTGAATTGGCTGATAATAGAATTCCTATGAAACTCACTATAACATTATTTGCCATTGTGGCGAATTCAGAGTATTATAGAATTGTCTAAGTATTTTTGTCACTTTGCGGTAGTTGCATTTTGGATTTTATTAAGGAATAAATTTATAACTTTTTTTATTTTTTAGAATTCGTCTTCATATTTGATTAGCTATTAAAATTATTTTGTGATATGTGCATCGCAATATAAAAATTTCAGCAAAAATATTAATTGAATTCCTTAATAATATTGTATATAAATGTGCAGAATAATGTTATGAATTATTAAATACATATATCTAACAATGGATCCAGTGTTTGAAGTAGTTTTTTTTTTATAGAGGCTATTTAGTAGTGATAGATATTATAAATATTATAAATATAAATATAAATATATAAATAATAATTGTAATAATTACTTGATAAACAAAATTAACGTTTTGGAGTGAAGTCGTCATTTTATGTTGAAATTTTCAGTTAAATCTGTAAAAGTTTACCATTTATGATAGTGTGTGACAAGAATCTTTTGGTTAAGAAGAACATTCTAACTTTTTAGAATTAACAACTAAAAATGGATATAAATAGGGAATCTTCTCATATAGGAGGTAATAAATGACTTAAAGAAGAAGTTTAGGCCAAAAAAATTTATCGAATATTAAAATATAAATATCTAGAGATTCTTGTTAAATTATAAATAATTATGACGTTAAATTATATAAATTATATTTAAATTTATATGATGTTACGAATTGACGTAATTTTAAAAGAATAAAAGGCTGCATCTATATAAATAATAACTACCTTAATTTTCTTTACTCTCATTAATATTTTTTTTTTTATATACCTTACATTTTATTTTTACTAAAATCACAATGACAAAAATGTACCAACAATACAACAAAGTTAAAGTATGAATACTAAAGGTTCTTCGTTTACGTGTTTATAAAGCTTGAAAAGTCATTATAACATGTCCCAACTAAATATTTTACATATTTTTAGATAAACGTTAACAATTAAATTAACACCTACTCGTTTTCGCACTACTCCACGTACTATACCAAGAATGTCGGTTAAACTACGAACTACGAGGGACGAGAGTGACCGTGGAAACTTTGCAGAACGAATTGCGAAGGGTTGAAGATAAAACGACAAAGTGGTATAGTATTTCGGCTAATTACAGTATTTTAATTTTGCATAAAATCTAAAACTTTATATTTCGATAGTAGTTTCTTTGGAAAATAGGAAAAGTCGGATTTTTGACAACATGGAAAAATCTATATTATGCAATTAGTAGCTATTTTAAAGACGTTCAAATAACTATTGCAGAATTTGAATTAATGAGAATAAAAATATTTTAGTAATATCGAGTTTCACAAAAATGGAACACAAACGATGAAGGAGCAAAAAAACAATTGCGTCCCCTTCAACCCGTGTTGGCAAAAGACCTTGAAATGGCCTCAATTAAATGACATCTAACTATAAATTTCAAGTAAAATGACCAAGGTTATTAGTAATTGACCCCGTTATATAAACTTTTTAATGCTTTAGAAATATATTGGCCTAATGTGTAAAGATTCTTCAACAACTTCAGCTGGGAGTGATGATTATGGGTTGGTGGAATTAAATGATCATTGTTCGTTAGTATATTATTTTTCTTACACAAGTTGAATATAATTAAACAAGAAAAAAAGTTGCTCTTGAAAAATATTAATTTATGAGAGTAGCGAAGTTTTTATATATTTCGATTATTTTATTAATAAAGCTCATATTTTAATTGCTACCTTAATTCGATAGCATATCTTTCGGGCGAGAGTTTATTACTGATTTATTGATCGACTAAGACTTGTATAAAAAAATAAAAGAAAAACACTTCCGCTTATATATCTCAGCTGTTCAAAATTTAATAGTTCTTCTTTTCCTGTTCTTTGACATCAAATACTTCATATTTTATACATCTCTCATTTTTCTTATTTTATACGAACTTTCTCCTAATCCCTCTACTTTTCATCCTGAATTTTATTCTCCGTTTTATTCGTAGCAATTTGTTCATCGATCATAAAATTTCGAGTTTTGTTGGCGTTTTGTATATCATAAATTAGAAAAATCAATTTATTCAGCTATCATTAGAAGAGATTTAAAGATACAGTAGAATGTTTCAGTTTACAAAATGAATTATTAATAGTAAATGATGAAAGTGTTTGTTTTGGTGATTTCTTTTACTTGACCATGTACTATACTAGATGATGTATTTAAACATTGAAGCCGTGATCCATGACTGCAGCGATCACCTGATTTAGTTAACAAATATGACAAATTGGTCATTTATCATAAATTCGATAGATTTATTTTATTTATTTATTTTATTATAATATTAGTCATATATTACATTAGATATATTTACAAACATTATATTACAATTAGTTTATTTTATATAAATAGCATGCATTTTTCCTTGAGTTGAAAAATAACTCGAGATAGGGTTTTTTGAATAAACCAAGAGTTCAATACAGACGTGATTATGATAAAATTATTGTGATTAATTCGAAGGACTGAATTAATTCATCCAAGTTTTATTTCTAGCCCCCCGGCTAAAAACATACTCTGCTCGAAGTAAGGATTAGAATTAATTTTACCAAATTAAATTAATCAAACATCGATTAAATGAATACATATTTATTGTAAGTGCGGCTTTTATAAAGACTTTGGAGTAATCTGTTCCACTGTACATCATCTTTTGAGAAAAAAAATAATAACAGAATAATCAAAAGAAAAAAAATAAAAAACGAAAAATGATAATGAAAAAAAATGAAAAAAACCCTTAACTAGTTTAACTATCTCGAAAGTGGAACTTTAAAAAGAAAAATGACAAATCAAAGAAAAAGAAAAATAATTGAATGTTATGAACAATCTAAGATTTATTTTAAATTACTTTTCTCGCAATTTGAAGACCGAATTCCTGTTATATTTAACAAATTAAGGTTCTAATACTTAAAATTAATTTGGCTCGTTAGTATAAGTATACAAAAAATATCAAAATTGTGGGCTATAATTTTGTCCACGCAAAAAAATAAGTAATACAATACCGATTTAATAAAAAAAAAAGGAAATGGATAATTAGAGATAAAAGTTAAAATGAATTAAAAGTAAAAGAAAATGAAAAGATAAACTGCAACAAATGTAAAAATATCCAAAAATATCAAAGATGATAATGATGATAATTTACAAGAATTTCATCTCAAGTATTGTATTGTTTACAACTGTTATATTTATATTCGAAAGAAATTTTATTAATTAAAATGTTAAAAACCTAATTCTGTCCTAATTCTGTAACTTTATTGATGTTAAATATTTATTAATCTAGTAGCTTTCTCAATTTTTGATTTCATAAATAATATTTAATAATAAATATAATTTAAGAATTCATAGAAGCTAAATATTTTAATGTTATAAAATAATACAAAAATTAAACAATCCATTTAATCCATTTATTATTTTCTAAAAGTTTAAATAAAAAATTTTATTAGTCCCAAACTAATTCTATCATAGGTCACAACTCAATCGCAAAATAATCGTCTTTAAAAGATACTGAGTTAACTAACACTATGATACTACTAAGTAGGTGGGATGAAATCCCCACAAAAACTAGTTAATTTGAATTTGTGTTGATTGGAATAATTTTTGAAAATTTCTGCTTGTATCCAAAGTAATTTTTAGCATTAAAAATGGGTTATGGGAAACTTTTAACAAAAAATGAGATTTTTAATTCATATTATAGTATATTAAATAAACTTTATTATGTTAAATTTTTAGAGGCTACTATCATATTAATAAAGCAAGCAATTAGGCTGGCAAAAATAAGGATTAGGAAAACCGGTACGTACGATCAGTATGATCCTCCAAATTTTGATCGTATCGTACTGGTTCTATAATATTATTGAGACCAGTATGGTACGATCAAAATTTGGAAAAGTATCGTACTGTATCAGTTTTCTATATACCCCGATTTTCTATATATACCCTATATTAATGATGATCTCAATAATGTTGTATTCGTCAAAGCATTCTTAATAAAAAAAAATTCCCTTAATAAAAATTAAATAAATCGAGGGAGGAAAATCAGTACGAATCGTCTGATCAGTACGGTACAAAATATGATCGT